>JAYEVI010000408.1:0-100000 GCA_036346575.1 Dendrocalamus sinicus | reverse complement strand
ACCCTAGCTAGCCTCAACCTCCTCCAATAGCGAAACCAACCCCCTTTAATGGGTGTAAACCCTCTAAGGCTTGGAGAAACCCATCCACTAATACTAGGTTTTACACTCACTTGCATGCTTTTCAAAGCACTTACAAGATCTACTGGCTAACACGCTAGGGATTGATCCACACAACACCCACTACCCTTATCTAAATCTAAACCACTTGCCTTATGTCTTCCATGCCATGATTTTGGTGTAGGCCTTAAGTCCGGTATTTTGCATATTCCCATAATGCCTTTGACGAAGCTTCCAAGCACCTTCCCTTGTGTTCGTCTTCACCTAGTCATGCAAGCCACCATGCACGTAACATGTAGGTTTATCTCGTGGTTTTTCTCCCATCGCCGCTCCTATTTTTGGCTCTCTCACCTAACCACGCCTTACTTAAACCGATGAAGTCAACTTGATCCAACCCATTGCTCAAACCTCCCGAACATATCCCTTGACTTTACCATGTGTCATTCTTGAGCCCAACCATCCCACATGAGCACTTTGACTTCTTGGACCCGATCTACCCTCGACCTAGTCCCGATCACCTATCATTGACCATAGTTGCCTCCAACCTTTTCTCGCACATCCAAAGAGTAAGAAATTGTCTTTGGGCATAAATTCTTCATAACTTGACCTACATTAGCATAAAATGCAACCATTACAAGAGTTCTAAGATCACCACATGATCAAATCTCCTAATTTCCCAAAATTCTAAAACCAATAGACCTCGGCGACCGCAACCATGGTGTGGCTAGTCGACACGCTATGGCTGGTTTGACCAACACCCGATGGTTGGTCGACCGCTAAGGCAACCTCGCTAGAATGCCACTCTCACAGGTCCAACCACGTGGCTCAACAAGAGAAAACACCACTATGCAAAATACCGACCACTAACAAGGCCCCAGTCACACTGCAGATCAGTATGACCGCCCCCTGACCGGTCATACTGGCCACTAGTTATTCCGCTGTCTAGGTCAGTCTGATTGGCCATTCCCAGCGATTAGACCACAAGGTCCCATGGTCAAATTGCCAGAGACCTAAAATTCCAGATTTTGCAATTCCTTCGCTAACCTCCAAAATGACCTTGCCCCTTGGTGCCAATTGTTCATCATTGCTTCACCACAACCTTCCCACATGATCTCTCACATTCTAATAATGAATTTTGATTATTGCCACTATTCAAAGCATCTATACTAGAAGGCTATTGAAATTCGTAGTCCATGTAACATTCCTAGTTGTACACTTTCACTACTAAGGATTTGCAATATGGTGTCTCGATTTATAGTTGCATCTATGTTCTACTTGATTGTTTCTTTGTGCATTGTTTTAATCCCTATGCTTCTAGTACTGTTGCATGGTAGATGTCCATTTAGTCATGGTGATTAGTAGATTAGTTGATCCATGTGTGTCAATTTATGAGTAAGATTAGAGAGTTATGAGTAAGATTAGAGAGCGTGCAGATTCTATGAGAAACACAATTTTGTCTGAGATAATGTAAGTGGATCTACTTGTATTTAATTGATATAGGGTGCTTAATCTTCATGATGAAGGATCAATGTGAGAGACCATGTGGAGGTCATCTCGTGTGTATGATGAGTAATTGACATCGGTTTAGGTAAGTCGAGTTTGGTTTGGGTGGTTCGGACCTTGACGTTGCGTGGTGCAATCGGGCTCGGTCGGACTTGGTCAAACTTGATCGTATGGGCTTAGGATGCATATTCCTTGATTCGACAGGTTTGGACTTCATCATGGGTAAGTATGATGTGTTTATACTACTTACGCTTTCATGTATCGAGCGGTGCTATTTGATGTGTTTCTTGTCTGTGTTGGCTGCAGGACATCGAGATGGAGTCGTGGCGAGGCACGGGTAACCGGACTAGGCGCAGGTGGCGCTGAGGTCAGAACGGTCGAGGTGTGCCGAAGACGGCAAGGACTCGAGGACGTCGAGGCGGAGTCGTGGCAAGACACGGTAGACCGGACTAGGCGCAGGTGGCGCTGAGGTCAGAACGGTCGGGAGGTGTCGAAGACGGCGAAGGCTCGAGGTGGCTGCGAGGCTTGCAAGGCAAGAAAGGAGGAAGCTTCCTGGAAGGTGCGCGAGGGGTGTTTCGGTAAAAACGCAAAGCTGCACTAAAGGAAGTGGATTGTGGGTAAAGCGCAAAAGCTAAATGGGTAAAGCACTTGGTGAACCCATTAGTGGAGGCTATAAATAGAGAGGGAGATGGTGTGCTGAAATGTGAGAGAGTGTGTTGAGAGCTTTATGTTTTTGTGTCTCTCCATGTGTATGTGAGTTCTTCACTTCCAAGCATGTATGGGGGTTTGGCTTGAGTACTTAGTTTGTGTGTGAGAGAGTAGTGGACAGCATGTAAACCCTATATTTTAATCATGTATGTCTCCATTTTGATTTTCAAGAAATCTCGTGTTGAGTCCTTCTAAGTTCTTGCAATTTCTCTTTTTAGTTTTTGCCTTAATGTTTGCTTGAAGGTGTTTTAGTTCTGGTTGTGAGAGCTCTGTCTGTTTTGCTTGGGCTTCAGGTTCCTGCTGGTTATTTGTGCAGTATTTATGTGCAGTTCGATCTCTCCAAAACAGGAAATCAAGCTTTGTTTCAGATTTGCTTTAGGCTGCAGAGTACATTTCGGCAATGCAGTCTTGTTAGAACAGCAGTCCTTTACTGCATGTTGGCTGCTTGCATGCTTTAATTTTGGCCAGCGAGTACTTTTGTCCAAATTATTTGCAGCACTTGATTGCTTTTTGGTGCCATGTTTGTCTATGTTCGGCAGCATGCAATCTGACTGGTAGAGTGCACTATACTCCCTTTGTGCACATACTCCTTTTCAGATTCGGTTAAAGCTTAAAACAGCATGCAGTAGCAGCAGTCTTTGCAGCTCTCTTCCAATTCTTGTTTGGGAGCTCTTTTGGGATTTCTTTGCAGCAACCAATCTCTATTTTCTGCGTGATCTCATTTGCTTTTGGTCTTCTCTATTATCTCTCTTGGCTGCAGCTCTCGGCAAGTTTTTCTGTCATTTATCTGCCGTGGCAGCTGTGGTGAGCGATTTACTTGCTGCGACAGCAATTTGGCAGCATTTCTTGCCGTGGCAGGATTTTGAGCCGTTTTTCTTGCCGTGACTGCAGTCTCTTGCCGTGACAGTGTTTGAGCCTAGTTTATTTGCCGTGGCAAGCCTTTTCCGCTGTTTCTCTGCCGTGGTATTATTTTAGTTTCTTACTTCTTAGCTTTTACATAGCTAACAGAGAAGAAATTTTTGCGAATTTGTTGGGCGCGATTTATTAAAAGTCGACATTCACCCCCCTCTGTCGCCATTTCGGTCCAACAATTGGTATCAGAGCCGGTTAGCTCTTCTTCATAGATCTTAACCGGTCTCTAGAGCCATGGCGATGGACAAGTACTCCACCAAGCCGCCTGTTTTCGATGGCATCGATTACCCTTTCTGGAAGAGCCGAATGGAGACACACATCCAGGCTCAGGGGTACGCCATCTTGCGGAAGGTGAAGGTGCGATATGTTGTTCCTGCCGATGAGAACATCAACGTGGCAAACATGCCCGATGTTGAGGCAAATGCGAAGGCAAGGAACATCATTATCCAGGGCTTGAGCAGAAGCGAATTCGATCGCATCTCTCACCTGTCGTCCGCCTACGATATCCGGGTGACCTCGACGCATACCATGAGGGCACCACCCGATTAAGATGGTTCGACAGACCGTTCAAGCGAATACAACAAATTCGAGATGCTTGCTGGTGAGTCCTTGGACGAGTGCTTTCGCGATTTCACAAAATCTTGAGCAACCTCCGAGCGGTCGATCTCACATACCCGACTCGGACAACGCCGCCGAATGCTCGCGCACTTGATCTGCGTGTTTGGGAGATGAAAGTGACCACCATCAAGGACACGACAGACCTCTCGACCTTGACTCTTGACGCGTTGTACTTGCGCCTCAAGACTCACGAGATTGACGTTGTCTCTCGTAGGTCGAAGTCACAGTTGATGGCTTTGGTCACTGATCCCACGTTGGCTTCCGGTTCCTCTTCTTCTGATTCTCTTTGCGGATTCTCCCTTGCTGCTCTCTGTGACGTAACTGATGATTAGTTAGAGCACCTCGAGGATGAGCAACTGGCCCTCCTAGCTCGGAAGTTTTCCCATGCTTACAAGAGGAGGAGGGACAGAAAGAGGGGAGGACCCGTGATTTGCTTCGAGTGTGGTGGCCCCAACCACATTCGGGCAAACTGCCCCAAGCTGGAGAAGGGCAAGAATGACTACGGCGGTTCGGGCAAGAACAACTACACCGACAAGAACCGCAACAAGAAGACTCCAGCGCACCCTCAAGGCAAGAAGAAGTTCCGCGACTTCGAGAAGGCCAAGAAGCTGTTCCACCGCGTCCTCACCGCGTTCGACGACCTCGACCTCAGCGAGGTGGAGGGATGGAGCGACGACGACGGGACGGGTGACCAAGATCCCAAGAGCGGCGACGACTTCTCCGGCATGTGCTTCATGGCCCTCGAGGGCGAATCGAGCGACAATGAGCTGCACTCCGACTCGAGACGAGGTATGCCCCACCTACGACCAGCTCAATCATGCTTTCCTTAAGCTAGGTGGTTTTCATGCTAGAGCTAGGGCTAGGTGTACTGAGTTAGAGAAGGAAGTAGATAGACTATCACGGGAGCTTACTTCACTTACATCTGCTCCCTCCCGTGATGATTGTGATACATGTTGTGCTCTGTTGGGTGACATGGAGAAACTAAGGACCTCGCATGATAGTGTGTCCTCCGAGCTTGATATTGTTAAGGTGGAAAATGTTAGTCTGCTTGCTAAGTTAGAGTTGAGTAGGATGGCAGTTACCCTACTTACTACTGATGAGACTACTTCTCCCACCTCATGTGAGGTTAAGGACATTGCTGCTAGAGGACCTTATACCATGCTCCTTGATCTGCCTGAGTCATGTGAAAATTGCAATAATTTGAAGTTGAATCTAAAGAAGGCAGATCATAAAATTTCTGAGTTGTATTCTTGGCTATGTGAGCCAGTTGCTTCATGTTCGAACTGTCCTAGATTAACTGCTGAACTTGAATCTGTTTCCAAGCAGTTTCAAGAAATGGTTGACCACAACAAGAAATTGGCTGATTATGCTTCTAAGGACCCTGTTAGCTCTCCATGCAAAAATTGTGATAAACTAAAAATTGACTTGATTGCATTGGAAGAAAAATGTGTGAAGCTAACTAAGGACTTATTAGAGAAGCCACAATCTTATTGTGATGTGATTGCTGAGGAGGGGGAGAAGCCCCAGGGTAAGGTAGAGACGCCTAACAACATGAACCAACCTGCTAGCACTAGAACTGTCCATTCTGAGTTGGCTGTGCGTGCACAAGCCATTCGTTCCTCTGCTGTTGGTTCTTCATTTCCTCCCTTACCTCCTGCTGTTCCCTCTTCCCCCTGCTCTTCTTGCACCTCTCTCTTTCGGGAGTGTCAGTACCTTATGAACACTCTCGAGAGATTTGTAGGCAGCAAAAAGAAGCTTAATCTTATTCTAGACCAATCCAAGATTTGCAAGTTCAATCAAGGTCTAGGATATGATTTCTATGAGGATATGAGGAAGCATCCACCTGCTATTCTCCGACCCATCGTAGGAGGTGTGATCGAGGTTGAGCCCAGATCTGATGAGGTTAAATTCAAATCAGCGGGCTTTGTCCAAGGGATCTCTGATAGCAAGGTGATTCCACCTGTTGCTTCGGCCTCTCAGAAGGCGAAGCCTCTTCATGCTACTTCCACCTCTCAGAAGGTGAAGTACCACTGCACCTTCTGTCAGAAGGATGGGCACTCGATCGAGAGATGCTTCAGGCGCGCCAGGATTGCGCGAAGAGACCGTGCAGAGGCACTTAGGCGTATTCAGGGTCAGCCCCAGATCATGAGTGCACCTAAGACTAGCACGAGGTCCAGGTTTGCTTCTGACGGGTTTGGGCATCATCGAGGACTTGGTTTTTCTGAGTCTTATGGTTTTCGTCCTCATGCTGCTCCGGGTCGTGACTTCCGCCGTCCTGAGGGTACATCTCGTTTCCCCCGTCGAGACAGTTACCCACGGCATGATCAGCGTATTGCCGGTGTTCCGACTCGCTCTCCCATAGCAGTCAGACCCCGCAACAGCTTCAGGTTTGGTCATAGACCTTCTTCTTCTTTGAGTCACGGAGAGCGTAGGGTAGATAGAGGTCAGTCGTGTTTGACTACTTCATCTGCTCCACGTGTTACTCGGTATTGGGTGCCAAAATCTCTCTTGATTTATCGCAGATCGAGACTTTACTCTGCTTGACTCAGTTCACGGGTAGGGAAGGAGAAGGTTTGGCTTGTAGACTCCGGTTGTTCTCGTCATATGACCGGAGACTCCCGTTGGTTCTCCTCCCTAGCCCGCGCTCTAGGTGATGAGACGATCACCTTCGGAGACGCTTCGTCTGGGCGCATCATCGCCAAAGGTACTATGCATGTTAATGCTTCTTTTATTCTTAAGGATGTTGCCTTGGTTAGTAAGCTGCAGTACATTTTGCTTTCCGTTTCTCAGCTTACCGATGACGATTTTGAGGTGAGCTTCAAGAAAAATGCTTGCAAAATTCTTGATTCTTCGGGTAGTCTGGTTTGTGGGATTTCTCGTTATGGGAGGATCTTTCGTGCTAATTTTTCTGATTCTTCTAGTGATCCTCTCCGGTGTTTGGTTGCCTCAGAGTCCCGTGATTTGACCTTCTGGCATAGGAGACTTGGTCATATTGGATTTGACCATTTGACCCGAGTTAGCGGCCACGACCTCATTCGTGGTCTGCCGAAGCTCAAAATGGTCAAAGATCTTGTTTGCGCTCCATGCCGGCACGGCAAGATGGTTGCCGCTTCACATCCTCCGGTCACTGTGACCATGACTGATGCACCAAGATAGCTGCTCCATATGGACACTGTTGGACCAGCTCGAGTGCAGTCAGCCGGAGGGAAGTGGTATGTACTTGTTGTGGTCGATGACTATTCGAGATTTTCTTGGGTGTTTTTCTTAGCCTCGAAGGATGAGATATTTTCACATTTCTGAGGTCTTTTCGGTAAGCTTTCTGTTGAGCTCCCGGGTGCCTTACGAGCGATCCACAGTGACAATGGCACGGAGTTCAAGAATTCCTACTTCGAGAGGTTCTGTGATGAGACAGGTGTAGAGCACTAGTTCTCTTCTCCGCACGTCCCACAGCAGAATGGCGTCATGGAGAGGAAGAACCGTACCTTGGTCGAGATGGCCAGGACGATGCTTGATGAGTACTCTACACCACGAAAGTTTTGGGCTGAGGCTATAGCCACCGTGTGCCATGTCTCAAATCGAGTCTTTCTTAGAGCACACTTGCACCGTACTTCTTATGAGTTGAGATACGAGCGAAAGCCCAGCGTCTCTCATTTTTGTGTGTTTGGTTGCAAGTGCTTTATTTTGAAGTCCAGGAACCTAGACAAGTTCGAGTCACGTTCTTGTGATGGTATCTTTCTAGGTTACTCGCCCTCTTCGCGGGCTTATAGGGTCTGGAACTGCGAGTCTAGCAAAATGGTAGAAACCTGTGAGGTGACCTTTGATGAGGCCAGTCCGGGGAGTAGGCCCGATATCTCAGGTTCGTTAGAGCAGTCCGAGACCATCTTCGTGGATGACGAGGACGATGGAGACGATGGTTGTCTACCTGATCCAGTCCCTCATCCATCCCTTGAGGTGCCTTCTTCCACCGCACCTCGAGGAGATCAGCCCATGCCTTCTGCTTCTTCTGGAGCTAGTGGCTCTGTTCCTATCCCGTCAGCTCACGAGGTAGAGGCCACTTCTTCATCATCCTGGACCTCCTAGACATATCCAGAAAGCTCATCCTTCAGAGCAGATCATTGGAGACCTTTTTGAGCGTGTTACCCGCTCAAAATCTGGCTTATCTCAATTTTGTCTCCATTCTGCTTTCATTGCCTCCTTTGAGCCCAAAGATGTTTCTCATGCTCTTTCCGATGAGTCTTGGGTCAATGCCATGCATTAGGAGTTAGAGAATTTCGAGAGAAACAAGGTCTGGTCGCTTGTTGAGCCTCCGCGAGGTCACAATGTCATTGGAACCAGCTGGGTGTTCAAAAACAAGCAGAGTGAGGATGGGGTAGTCATTCGAAACAAGGCTAGACTGGTAGCTCGTGGTTTTCTCAAAGTTGAGGGTTTAGACTTGAGGAGACCTTTGCCCTCTGTAGCTCGACTTGAGGCCATTAGAATCCTGCTTGCCTTTGCAGCTTCTAAGGGTTTCAAGTTTTACCAGATGGACGTCAAGAGTGCCTTCCTCAATGGCTTTATTGAGGAAGAAGTCTACGTCAGACAACCTCCAGGTTTCGAGAACCCCAAATACCCAAACCATGTCTTCAAGCTTTCCAAAGCATTGTATGGACTTAAGCAGGCCCCCAGAGCTTGGTATGAGAGGCTTAAGTCCTACTTATTGAGTCATGGTTTTGAAATGGGTAAAGCAGATAAGACCTTGTTTATCCGTAGGCTTGGCATGGACCTTCTGCTCGTCCAGATCTATGTTGATGACATCATCTTTGGCGGCTCTTCCCATGCTCTGGTTTCACAGTTCTCGGATCTCATGAGCACCGAGTTTGAGATGAGCATGATGGGAGAGTTGACCTTCTTCCTGAAGGAACGCGCGTAGGCTACGATAGCAGAAAATAAAAAATTTCTACTGCGCACACCAGACATCATGCTAAGGAGGGATCATAGATCGTTACCACTAGACGCCGCAGCCAGCAATGGAAGAAGAGTTGGAGAAGCCGATCCAACCACGCGCGCGCCGAGGTAGTAGTGGAAGTAGCCGATCGTCCCGAACAGATCGCTCTCCACGCGATCAACCACACCACGAGCAGATCCAATCAGTAGTTTGTTGATGCCGATCAACGCCGCAACGGCAGCGCCTCCACCGGTATCCACACGCCCGGGCTGGAACGCCGATCGCGAGTGTACCAAAGACTCGCGAGCGGCTAGGGTTTGGCTCGGGAGGTGGTGGCTAGGGTTTTGCCTCGAGGAACAGAAGCGTACATCCTCACCCCGCCTCCAAATATATAGACCTCCTCACTTGGGCCTCGTGGACCGAGGCCCAATAGAAGTCTATCCGATCTCTATCCGAATTGAGCCCACATCCGAATCACATTCAATTAGTGTTCCAACCCGCTAAGTGTGCGACCAGAGGTTCACGATACTTGGTCGCGACCGGAAACACCTTTCCGGTCACCTGTTAATAGCGGCCTCTAGCAAGACATATTAACCCCAAAGTATACGTAAAGATCATATCGGCTGAACTCTGTAATGTTCTCATGTACGAATCCCTTTGCCTCACGATATAGATTAAGCTCAAGGCGAGACTGTGTCATCCTCTTAATAGCTCAATCACTCTCTCGATTCCGTGATAGATTATAAACTTGTGATTGACTCCTCAATCACATTGGCATGGCCATGCACTTTCATAATCCATTACATCGAGGCCCGCAGATATCTCTCCCATAAGGAGGGGCAAATTCTATCTTGATCATTCACATCCCACTACATGTTTCATAGCAAACCCAAGACTACTTTTATGACTACCCAGCTTCACGGAGTAGTGGTTAGTAGTCCCAAAATAGGCTACTACGCATATTGGGAACCATGATGATCTCAAGTCTAAGGATTCTACATAAACACTACTTGAGACCAACTAATGACACATGGAATCTCTGCAGTTGTCTCATGGCGGTCTATCCAACATATGTTCACTAACACATGTCCATATTATTGATTTGGTATCTCCATACCATGATCCATGAGACATGATCATCAATCAATACATATGCTGATCTTTGAATCATATTTGACCCTCATATGATATATGATCGTGGATCATTTAGAAATAGCAACATTTTGGCATTAAGAGTCTCATGAATAAGTCACATACTCATTGATCAATAATGATAATGTCTATTTCAAGGAACAAAGCAATGTATCATAAACATAGTATGTGATATATTCAACATCTCCATGTTGCCTCTAGGCATATCACCAACGCCTCCCACTTGCACTAGAGTCAACCATGTAGGTATCTAATACCGATTGCCCTAGTATGAGCCTCATGCTTTGGTGGGGAAGCGGCTTTGTCAACGGATCTGCAATGTTCAAATCCGCTTGTACTTTGCATATCTTCACATCGCTCTCTCCACAATCTCGCGGATGAGATGAAATCGCCGTAGAATGTGCTTGGACTTTTGATGCGATCTAGGCTCCTTGGCTTGCGCAATGGCCCCACTATTGTCACAGAGAGGTCCATTGGGCCGAGGCACTAGCCACCACACCAAGCTCGAAACAAATTTCTTGATCCAAACAGCCTCTTTAGCAGCTTCGTAAGATGCTATGTACTCTGGCTTCATTGTAGAATCAGCAACCGCCTCCGCTTGGAACTCTTCCACCACCGCACCGCCATTCAGCAGTAACACAAAACCAGATTGCGATCTAAAATCATCTTTGTCGGTTTGGAAGCTAGCATCGGTGTAACCATTTACAACGAGCTCTTCCTCACCCCCATAGACGAGGAACACATCTTTAGTTCTTCTCAAGTACTTCAAGATGTTCTTTACGCAATCCGTTGACTTTCACCGATCTCGATCTGTATCTACTTGTAGCACTTAAAGCATACGAGACATCGGACGTGTACAAAGCATGGCATACATAATGGATCCCATAGCCAAGCATATGGAATCGCATTCATTTTATCCCGCCATCAGTGTACTAGGACACCGACTCTTGCTAAGATTTATACCATGTGACATAGGTAGGAAGCCTTTCTTGTAATCCCGCATGTTGAACCTTTTCAACACCTTGTCAATGTACGTATCTTGGCTTAATCCAATTAGCCTTCTTGATCTATCCCTATAGATCTTGATGCCTGAATATATGCCGCCTCTCCTAAGTCTTTCATAGAGAAACTATTTTTCAATGAAGACTTAATGATTCGAGCATAGGAATGTCATTTCCGATCAGTAATATGTCATCCACATATAAGACCGTAAACACGAGTGCGCTCCCACTAGCCTTTTGTAAACACAAGGCTCTTCTTCGTTCTTGATGAAACCAAACCCTTTGATTACTTCATCAAAACGAATGTTCCAACTCGAGATGCTGCTTAATCCATAAATGGATCTTTGCACTTTGCATATCTTTCCAAATGATTGCGGATCAACAAAACCCGTGGGCTGTGTCATGTACACATCCTCACTCAGATTTCCATTAAGGAAAGCTGTTTTGACATCCATTTGCCATATTTCATAGTCGAAATATGCAGCAATCGCTAGAATGATCCGAATAGACTTTACCATTGCGACGGCTAAAAGTTTCATCATAATCAACACCTTGAATTTGTTTGAAACCTTTGGCCACTAATCGCGCTTTATAGATGTGAACATTTCCATCTATGTCTATCTTTTCTTGAAAATCCATTTGCACTCAATGGTTTTAACACCATCGGGAGGATCAACCAAGTTCCAAACTTGATTATCGTGCATGGATTCAATTTCGGATCTCATGGCTTCAAGCCATTTCTCGAATCTGGTCCCACCATCGCTTCTTCATAGGTCTTAGGCTCATCGTTGTCTAACAACAATATGTCCCGTTGTTGAGTAGTCAAGAACATGTACCTCTCAGTGCACGACGTGACCTCTCGACCTACGTGGTGCCGGTGTGTCCACAACAGGTTCTTCAACGCTTTGTTCATCCTGTTGTGGTTCTCAGAGGAGCTGAAACATTTTCAGGTGTTTCTAATTTCTTCAAGTTGCACCGTGCTCCCACTATCCCTTCTTGAGAGAAACTCTTTCTAAGAAGACACCATGCCAAGCGACAAACACTTTGCCTTCTCCTTGATTATAGAAGTAATATCCTTTTGTTTCCTTAGGATACCCGATAAAGAAGCATTTATCAGATTTAGGACTGAGCTTATCAGATTGTAAACGTTTTACATAAGCCTCACATCCCCAAATCTTAAGAAAAGACAAGCTAGGGCGTTGTCCTGTCCACATCTCATATGGTGTCTTTTCTACTGATTTTGATGGAACCCTGTTTAGTGTGAAAGCGGTCGTTTCAAGAGCGTACTTCAAAAAGACAACGGAAGATCACTTTGGCTCATCATGGAGCGCACCATATCTAATAAGGTGCGATTCTCCGCTCAGATACCCCATTCCATTGAGGTGTTCTGGCGGAGTCAATTGTGGAACAATTCCACAATCCTTCGATGATTGCCAAACTCATGGCTCAAATACTCGCCTCCACGATCGATCGTAGAAACTTGATTGTCTTGCCTAAATGATTTTGCACTTCATTTTGGAATTCTTTGAACTTTTCAAAGGATTCAGACTTATGCTTCATCGTAGATATACCCATATCTACTAAAGTCATCGATAAAAGTTATGAAGTACTGAAAACCCTCTCGGCTATTGAGCTCATTGGTCCACATACATCGAATGTACGAGTGCCAATAAGTCATTTGCCCGCTCACCTTGACCGGTGAAAGGTGCCTTTGTCATCTTGCCAAGTAAACAAGATTCGCATGTCTCAAATGATTCAAAATCAAATGAGTGCAGAATACCATCTCTATGGAGTTTCTCCATGCTTCTCATTTATGTGACCTAAGCGATAGTGCCAAATAAACGTGGGATTCAAATCATTCGAACGTTGCCTCTTTGCATTAATGTTATAGACCGGTGACTCTTCAAGAGTAAGAACATATAACCCATTCACCAATGGAGTATGACAATAGAACATATCTTTGAAATAAAGAGAACAACCATTGTTCACAGATCTAAAGTCATAACCTTCGCTTGCAAACATGAAGCGAAATAATGTTCTTGGAAAGAGATGGAACACAATAACAATTATTCAATTCCAAAACTAATCTCAAGGTAAAGACAATGGCATGGTGCCAACAACGACCGCAGCAACTTTTGCTCCATTGCCAATGCGAAGATCCACTTCGCTCCTCCTCAAACTTCTACTTCTTCTTAGCCCTTGCAACGATTTGCAAAGGTGAGCAACCGATCCGGTATCAAATACCCAAGAATCAGCGGATGAAGTAGCAAGATTGATCTCTATAACATTTATACCGGAGAGGAAGTCGTACTTCCTTCTTCTTCTCAAGATCCTCCAAGTACTTTGGGCGCCTTTTCCAATGACACGATTGCTTACAGTGAGTAACAATCGCATTAGGAGCAGCGCCCTTCTTGACTTGCTTGGCCTTAGAACTGCTCACGATCTCATCGGAGCTAACTTTCTTTGACCGCGCTTTTCTTGACATTGGGCTTGCCCTTGCCTTTCTCGCATCATCATCACATGATTGCTGCTTTTCTTAATGCTTTCCTCGGCAGCTTTTAGCATCCCATGCAACTCGCCAAGGTCTTATCCATGTTGTTCATGTGATAGTTCAGATGAATGGCTCAAAGCTCGGGGAGCGATCGAGAATCACATCGTAGCCAACTCTTGGCTAAGGGAAACCAAGCTTTTCCGGACTCTCAATGTAGCCAATCATCTTAATCACATGAGGGTGACGGATTCCTTCGCAAGCCTCGCACGCAAACAAGGACTTTGAAGTGTTGAACCTCTCACTTTGCTTGGTTCTCAAACATACCACGCAACCCCACAATGATATTGTAGGCATCTGTGTTCTCATATTGCTTCGAAGCTCAGAGGACATTGTGGCAAGCATGAGACACTCACATCAAGGCAATCATTCGCTTGCTTCTCATAAGCTCTCCGTGCAGCCGCAGTAGCATTATCAGCAAGTCATCGTGATAAGGAGACTCAAGGACATACTCCTTGCGCTCTTGCTTGAGAACAATTCTCAAGTTGCGATACCAATCCATAAAGTTCGTTCCATTGAGTTTTTCTTTCTCAAGAATAGATCGCAAATTAAAAGAACTGGATGCGGCATTAGTTGACATGATCTACAACAAAGAATATGCAAAGTTTAGCACTATGTTTATGTTCATCTTTTATTAAACTATTTAACAAAAGACTCCCACTATGTGTTTTGCAACAAAACTCCCTCTAAGTTACATAGTGGGTCAAGATCCTTATTTCACTAATTCCTAGTGAGCTTGGCATCACGGCTAGAAAACTAGTGACATGGGTAAGCAACACCTTGCTAATCACATCCCTATGTGACTCTTGCTTGTTGGGTGACATCAATATGCCCCGGCCCCAACCTATGCCCCAAGGTCCAAAACTGTTTTGATAACCTTGTTAAGTAAACCAAATGCTTCTGCATGTAGATGTCCGACATCTACCCCAAATAATGATGATAACCGACGGCACTCTACTTTGGTAGACCTACCATGCGGTGATCATTATCTTTGGTGCAACATATGGAAGGGCATGAACACCTAATTTTATGAGGGATTCTATCCTACCAAAGCAACATATCACAAAAACATTGCATAAGAATAAGATAGATAATATCACAGATAAACACATTTAATCGTGAAGTAGTATGGCCCAAAAATGGTGATCTCCATCTCCATGTAGGTGTAGACGATCTCCATCCTCCACATCACTCCTTTAGGCCACCATGCTTGAAAGTTTGTAACCTCAAAACTAGGCTACTACCTATAATAGCTAGAAATTGAAGATTACAAAGATAGATTCAAGCATTAAGGTCATTACGCAGTCGTTAAATACAATATAGACAGCTAACAATAGCTGAAATAATCATGACACGCAGGCCATGAACGAATGTTACATGCATCACATACATCTCGTACATTCCAATAAGATATAGGGCCATACCATTCACATCATTCTCTGCAAAAACAAGTTAGACGTAGAATCGTATTCTACCTAACGATGTGAACCCATGACGCTATACAAGGCGGGTACGCACGGCGGTAGGCTACGATAGCAGAAAATAAAAAATTTCTACTGCGCACACCAGGACATCATGCTAAGGAGGGATCATAGATCGTTACCACTAGACGCGCAGCGCAGCAAAGAAGAAGAGTTGGAGAAGCCGATCCAACCACGCCGCGCCGAGGTAGTAGTGGAAGTAGCCGATCGTCCCAACAGATCGTCTCCTCCACGCGATCAACCACACCACGAGCAGATCCAATCTGTAGTTTGTTGATGCCGATCAACGCCGCAACGAGCAGCGCCCCACCGTATCCACACGCCCGGCCGGAACGCCGATCGCGAGTGTACCAAAGACTCGCGAGCGGCTAGGGTTTGGCTCGGGAGGTGGTGGCTAGGGTTTTGCTCGGGAGGAACAGAGCGTACATCCTCAGCCCCGCCTCCAAATATATAGACCTCCTCACTTGGGCCTCGTGGACCGAGGCCCAATAGAAGTCTATCCGATCTCTATCCGAATTGAGCCCACATCCGAATCACATTCGAATTAGTGTTCCAACCCGTTAAGTGTGCGACCAGAGGTTCACGTATACTTGGTCGCGACCGAAACACCTTTCCGGTCACCACAATAGCGGCCTCTAGCAAGACATATTAACCCCAAAGTATACGTAAAGATCATATCGGCTGAACTCTGTAATGTTCTCATGTACGAATCCCTTTGCCTCACGATATAGATTAAGCTCAAGGCGAGACTGTGTCATCCTCTTAATAGCTCAATCACTCTCTCGATTCCGTGATAGATTATAAACTTGTGATTGACTCCTCAATCACATTGGCATGGCCATGCACTTTCATAATCCATTACATCGAGGCCCGAGATATCTCTCCCATAAGGAGGGGCAAATTCTATCTTGATCATTCACATCCCACTACATGTTTCATAGCAAACCCGAAGACTACTTTTATGACTACCCGCCACACGGAGTAGTGGTTAGTAGTCCCAAAATAGGCTACTACGCATATTGGGAACCATGATGATCTCAAGTCTAAGGATTCTACATAAACACTACTTGAGACCAACTAATGACACATGGAATCTCTCGCAGTGTCTCATGGCGGGTCTATCCAACATATGTTCACTAACACATGTCCATATTATTGATTTGGTATCTCCATACCATGATCCATGAGACATGATCATCAATCAATACATATGCTGATCTTTGAATCATATTTGTTCCTCATATGATATATGATCAGGGATCATTTAGAAATAGCAACATTTTGGCATTAAGAGTCTCATGAATAAGTCACATACTCATTGATCAATAATGATAATGTCTATTTCAAGGAACAAAGCAATGTATCATAAACATAGTATGTGATATATTCAACATCTCCATGTTGCCTCTAGGGCATATCACCAACACTTCCTTGGCTTCCAAATCAAGCAGACTCGGGAGGGTACCTTCTTGCATCAAGGCAAGTACACTCGCGACCTCCTGAGACGCTTCGACATGAGTGATGGTAAGCCGGTGTCAACTCCGATGGCTTCCACAGCCTATCTTGACCCAGATGAGGATGGCGAGCCAGTTGATCAGAAAGAGTACAGAAGTATGATCGGCTCCCTCCTTTACCTCACTGCCTCGAGACTAGACATACAATTCTCCGTGTGTCCGTGTGCTCGCTGTGCTTCTCTCGCGTATCTCACCGTCAGGCGGTGAAGCGCATCTTTCGGTACCTTCGAGCTACCATTGACTATGGTATCTGGTACTCTTCCTCATCCTGTCTTTCCTTGAGAGCCTTCTGATGCGCACTTTGCCTATGTAGGATAGATAGGAAGAGCACTTCCGCACTTGCCAATTCATTGGTACTTCTCTTGTTTCTGGTCTTTGAGGAAGCGATCGGTGTTGCATACCCACCGCAGAGGCCGAGTACGTTGCTGCAGCCAGTTGCTGTAGCCAAGTGCTTTGGATGGCTTCGACCCTGCGGGACTTTGGGTTAGTCATAGACAGTGTTCCACTCTTCTATGATAACACTTCTGCGATTAACATTGCTAAAAACCTAGTGAAGCACTCTCGGACCAAGCATATTGATATCCGATATCACTTCCTTAGAGACCATGTGGAGAAGGGTGATATAGTGCTCCGCCAGTGAGAGTGACCACCGCTATGGTGACATCCTTACCAAGCCTTTGGATAGCTCGAGGTTTTCAGCTCTGCGGGGAGAGCTTGGGGTGGTTTGTCCTTATGGACTATAGTGAGAGGGAACTTTGGGCTTTACTGCTTTGTTATATTGATTATGCTTCTGTCTCATTTCTGTTGCATTGCATTCGGGGTGCATTGGGTTAGTCCTTCTAGCATAGGTTAGAGTGTTTCTCTAGTTTAGTTGCTTGGACGTCTTACTCTCATCTTGTGATCTAGGATTCTGCTCTATTAGCCGCTTCTCTCTTTTCACTAGGTTGAGCCTACTCACTACTTATAGTTTCTAGCAAGGGTCGGGCCACCTTGGGTAGACAGGGTACGTGTTTGCTCCTTAGTGAGATTGATTACCGGACTAATAGT
Organism: Dendrocalamus sinicus; assembly: GCA_036346575.1. NCBI lineage: Eukaryota > Viridiplantae > Streptophyta > Magnoliopsida > Poales > Poaceae > Dendrocalamus > Dendrocalamus sinicus. Next base: position 82,535 of record JAYEVI010000408.1, on the reverse strand, counting down.
CCTAGATTCATATGGGGTAGATGAGAGTCAGTCTGAGCCATAGTTGCCTCTATATCTTATCTATGCTTTAAGGACTGCCTATTTGGTTTTCTTTGCCAACTTCTTGATTTTATTGCTTTGGTTCAGGGGGAGTTCATTTGGGAGCTTCTGGAGCTTAATATTGACTTAACTCAACTTGAACTAAAAGTTGCATCTCATGTTGAGGGGGAGCTGGATTTTCTTTCATTTCAGCATTCTGCATTGTAATATAACTTCATTGAGCCTTGATTATTATCCTGTTATGACATGTTTACAATGCTCTACACCTTGCCATGACTTGTGCTTATATGCTAGATTTATCATGACCTCATATGTGTAGACTAGCTTTTGCCATGATAAGTTAAGTAAAATTGCTCAACTTGAATTAAAACTTGTCATGCTAGCATTTGAGTCTAGTCTCTCTTGAGCTATCCTTTTATGATCCATGCCATGTCAAATAGGCTTAGTTGAGCGTTGAATCTTTGTTGAGCCTTAGATTGAGCTATTTTCGTCTCTTGATGATGCATAAGTTAGTACAACTTGTTTAAAAAGCGAAATGATCTCTTTTGTGCAAAAAAACTGATTTCACCAATGCTTTCTCATGAGACGGCTTGCCATTGCACTAGGCATAAACTCAGGGGGAGTTTTGGATGACCTAGACTAACTTCTTAAGCTTCTCGCTTGGAGTAGTCGCATAAGGCTTGAGATCTAGCACATAACAAAAAATTGGGTTGGAAACAACCATGAGCTTTAAAAAGACAATGTTTTATGTGTTCAATTTGCTTAAGCTACAAAAAGAACCAAGTACTTAACCAATGTTTAAATCTTGAGCTTATAGCACTCTATTTGGACTCAATATTAGCTTCCTTGTTCCGCTTAGCTTAATTGACATGGCCTGCATCATCCTTGGATATCTCTAGTTAGACTTTGCTTATTGATGACTTGACATGCTCATAAAATGCAGTACATTTCAGATCATCATCTATGTGCTCTAGCTAGGATATACATATCTTGTCATGGTCTAGATAGCCTTTTATTGAGTTATGGCTTGGTGTAGTTCATTATGGTCATTATGGATAATTCTCATGGCTCTAAAGACATCATTGTCTCTTTCCATAAAGCACATGTCGGTGAAGTCGATGTCCTTCTTCTTCCCTCACGGATTGTCATCAGTCCCCGAGTCCATATCGCTCAAGTCAAGTTGCTCGAGAGCGAAAAGGACTTGTTGGACTACTTGTAGTAGTTGTGCTTCTTGGCCTTCGCATCCCAAGGTGGTGGATGTCGGCGGTGCTTTTTCTCCTCCTTTATTACCTTGTACTTTAGCTTGGCGTAGTTGGCTAAGTCATCCTCAGGGAACTATGCAAGCTAATCATCACTCAAAGGATGCAAGGCAAACAAGAAAAATACAACAGAAGTAGACTCAACTAAGCCAAAAGAAAGACCCTGAGCAGGATCGGTTACAAGCGCCATCAACTATGACTTGTTCTTATAGAGAACAAATCAATCTCATGAGTCTTGAGCCTTGAATAAAACTTATCCATGGTTAGCTCACTCATGACCACTATGTCATTGATGGATGTAACATTCATTTCCCAAACCACCATGTCCAAGGTTCCAAGCACTTGCCATGTATTTTTAGATTCGGAATATGTTACATCGATGGCAAGCAAGTTACTAAGAATCTTGTGAAAGTGAGGGAAACACTCATACAAAGATTCATCAGGTCTCATATAGAGCTTCGATATTTCTTCTTAAGTCGGTTTTGATGCATTTCCTTCATGGCGCTTGAACCTCATGGTAATCACATAGGGCTGCCAAATGTTGTGTGCCAAACTAAGATAAGACACTCAATCAAACTTGTTTCTGCCAAGTCCCTAAATTAGGAGGTTCCTAGCTTTGTTGTTCACCTCCACATCTAGAAGACTTGCTGGAGTAATATGATTATTGGTAGGGACAACATAGGAACTCTTGACATTTTCCTAGAGAGCATAGCATAAGGCCTAAATATATGGGAAGTCAACCCCATCAAAGACAGGATCGGAGGCTTGGTGAAATACTTGGCTCTAACAATAGGCAAGATCTATGAGGATGAGCTTATGCAATCTCTATTACCACTTGTTTGACTGATGCTGGCAATCAGAGGGGGTTGAATGATTGCAAAAGCTTTTCCTTTTCCTCGAAGTATTCAAATCATCACTCGAATGACTATAAGAGTCATCACGATCATATTACACCTCCTACTCAAAACCTACTAAGATCTACAATAAAAATGGTACCTGGGAATTGACACCCTGGCCAGTTTGACCGCTAGTGACACGCCGGTCTGATTGCTCTCCTGTTCCTAGGTGAAAACCTCCTTAAGACAAAATGCCAATTAATGGATCCTTAGCAAATCTTGTCCATTGCTACAAAAATTGGTATAGACCTTAGCAAAGATGTTAGGAACCAAATCAAATCGAGAAACATAAGTTTCTTGGACTTCATACCATCGAATTTGAGAGAATTACTTCCTAGGTCATAAGAACACACCAAACCTTAAAAACTAAATTACTTCTTGAACATGAGAATGAGTCATGAGACTTTCTAGATTATCTCTCACATGTCCTAGCAAGGTAATCTATTTACAAGTTTGGGCTAGAATAGCTACGATTGCAAAATCATAAATCTTGGTCAAGACAAGGAAAGAACCAAGCTAGATCTTGATTCTTGCTATAGAGTGATCTTGATGGGTAAAAATTGATCTGAAGGATCTTTTAGTGCCTGTTACATATCATGGACCACAACAAGAACAAGAGGAGTACAAAAGAACCATATCAGCAAAGGTGAGAACGATAATTCATGCAAAGAGCGACAAACCACAAGGATTGAAAGAACATGATCTATTGCATGAAGAGCAATGATTCTTATAGCTTGCTAGTTTACAAAGGACCCTCCACAAGTCCTACTCTTATTTACACCTTGAAAGAGAGGAAGAATTACCCTAAGCCTTGAAAATCTCCTTACTTCCTTCTAACCCTAGCTAGCCTCAACCTCCTCCAATAGCGAAACCAACCCCCTTTAATGGGTGTAAACCCTCTAAGGCTTGGAGAAACCCATCCACTAATACTAGGTTTTACACTCACTTGCATGCTTTTCAAAGCACTTACAAGATCTACTGGCTAACACGCTAGGGATTGATCCACACAACACCCACTACCCTTATCTAAATCTAAACCACTTGCCTTATGTCTTCCATGCCATGATTTTGGTGTAGGCCTTAAGTCCGGTATTTTGCATATTCCCATAATGCCTTTGACGAAGCTTCTAAGCACCTTCCCTTGTGTTCGTCTTCACCTAGTCATGCAAGCCACCATGCACGTAACATGTAGGTTTATCTGTGGTTTTTCTCCCATCGGCCAGTTTCTCCTATTTTTGGCTCTCTCACCTAACCACGCCTTACTTAAACCGATGAAGTCAACTTGATCCAACCCATTGCTCAAACCTCCCCCGAACATATCCCTTGACTTTACCATGTGTCATTCTTGAGCCCAACCATCCCACATGAGCACTTTGACTTCTTGGACCCCGATCTACCCTGACCTAGTCCTGATCACCTATCATTGACCATAGTTGCCTCCAACCTTTTCTGCACATCCAAAGAGTAAGAAATTGTCTTTTGGGCATAAATTCTTCATAACTTGACCTACATTAGCATAAAAATGCAACCATTACAAGAGTTCTAAGATCACCACATGATCAAATCTCCTAATTTCCCAAAATTCTAAAACCAATAGACCTCGGCCAGTCTGGCAACCATGGTGTGGCTAGTCAGACAGCTATGGCTGGTTTGACCACCACCCCAGTGGTTGGTCAGACTGCTAAGGCAACCCTCAGTTAGAATGCCACTCTCACAGGTCCAACCACGTGGCTCAACAAGAGAAAACACCACTATGCAAAATACCGACCACTAACAAGGCCCCAGTCACACTGCAGATCAGTATGACCGCCCCCTGACCGGTCATACTGGCCACTAGTTATTCCACTGTCTAGGTCAGTCTGATTGGCCATTCCCAGCGATCAGACCACAAGGTCCCATGGTCAAATTGCCAGAGACCTAAAATTCCAGATTTTGCAATTCCTTCGCTAACCTCCAAAATGACCTTGCCCCTTGGTGCCAATTGTTCATCATTGCTTCACCACAACCTTCCCACATGATCTCTCACATTCTAATAATGAATTTTGATTATTGCCACTATTCAAAGCATCTATACTAGAAGGCTATTGAAATTCGTAGTCCATGTAACATTCCTAGTTGTACACTTTCACTACTAAGGATTTGCAATATGGTGTCTCGATTTATAGTTGCATCTATGTTCTACTTGATTGTTTCTTTGTGCATTGTTTTAATCCCTATGCTTCTAGTACTGTTGCATGGTAGATGTCCATTTAGTCATGGTGATTAGTAGATTAGTTGATCCATGTGTGTCAATTTATGAGTAAGATTAGAGAGCGTGCAGATTCTATGAGAAACACAATTTTGTCTGAGATAATGTAAGTGGATCTACCTGTATTTAATTGATATAGGGTGCTTAATCTTCATGATGAAGGATCAATGTGAGAGACCATGTGGAGGTCATCCCGTGTGTATGATGAGTAATTGACATCGGTTTAGGTAAGTCGAGTTTGGTTTGGGTGGTTCGGACCTTGACGTTGCGTGGTGCAATCGGGCTCGGTCGGACTTGGTCAAACTTGATCGTATGGGCTTAGGATGCATATTCCTTGATTCGACAGGTTTGGACTTCATCATGGGTAAGTATGATGTGTTTATACTACTTACGCTTTCATGTATCGAGCGGTGCTATTTGATGTGTTTCTTGTCTGTGTTGGCTGCAGGACATCGAGATGGAGTCGTGGCGAGGCACGGGTAACCGGACTAGGCGCAGGTGGCGCTGAGGTCAGAACGGTCGAGGTGTGCCGAAGACGGCGAGGACTCGAGGACGTCGAGGCGGAGTCGTGGCAAGACACGGTAGACCGGACTAGGCGCAGGTGGCGCTGAGGTCAGAACGGTCGGGAGGTGTCGAAGACGGCGAAGGCTCGAGGTGGCTGCGAGGCTTGCAAGGCAAGAAAGGAGGAAGCTTCCTGGAAGGTGCGCGAGGGGCGTTTCGGTAAAAATGCAAAGCTGCACTAAAGGAAGTGGATTGTGGGTAAAGCGCAAAAGCTAAATGGGTAAAGCACTTGGTGAACCCATTAGTGGAGGCTATAAATAGAGAGGGAGATGGTGTGCTGAAATGTGAGAGAGTGTGTTGAGAGCTTTATGTTTTTGTGTCTCTCCATGTGTATGTGAGTTCTTCACTTCCAAGCATGTATGGGGGTTTGGCTTGAGTACTTAGTTTGTGTGTGTGAGAGTAGTGGACAGCATGTAAACCCTATATTTTAATCATGTATGTCTCCGTTTTGATTTTCAAGAAATCTCGTGTTGAGTCCTTCTAAGTTCTTGCAATTTCTCTTTTAGTTTTTGCCTTAATGTTTGCTTGAAGGTGTTTCAGTTCTGTTGTGAGAGCTATGTCTGCTTTGCTTGGGCTTGTGTTCTCGCTGGTTATTTCTGCAGATTTATGTGCAGTTCGATCTCTCCAAAACAGGAAATCAAGCTTTGTTTCAGATTTGCATTAGGCTGCAGAGTACATTTCGGCAGTGCAGTCTTGTTAGGACAGCAGTCCTTTACTGCACGTTGGCTGCTTGCATGCTTTAATTTTGGCCAGCGAGTACTTCTTTTGTCCAAATTATTTGTAGCACTTGATTGCTTTTTGGTGCCCTGTTTGTCTATGTTCGCAGCAGATGCAACTGACTGCATAAAGGCACTATACTCCCTTTGTGCACATACTCCTTTTCAGATTCGGTTAAAGCTTAAAACAGCATGCAGTAGCAGCAGTCTTTGCAGCTCTCTTCCAATTCTTGTTTGGGAGCTCTTTTGGGATTTCTTTGCAGCAACCAATCTCTATTTTCTGCGTGATCTCATTTGCTTTTGGCCTTCTCTATTATCTCTCTCAGCTGCAGCTCTCGGCAAGTTTTTCTGTCATTTATCTGCCGTGGCAGCTGTGGTGAGCGATTTACTTGCTGCGACAGCAATTTGGCAGCATTTCTTGCCGTGGCAGGATTTTGAGCCGTTTTTCTTGCCGTGACTGCAGTCTCTTGCCGTGACAGTGTTTGAGCCTAGTTTATTTGCCGTGGCAAGCCTTTTCCGCTGTTTCTCTGCCGTGGTATTATTTTAGTTTCTTACTTCTTAGCTTTTACATAGCTAACGGAGAAGAAATTTTTGCGAATTCGTTGGGGCGATTTATTAAAAGTCGACATTCACCCCTCTTTGTCGCCATTTCGGTCCAACACAATGATAACTAATGATCCGTGCAACCTAACTAACCAATGGTGCCGAACACTGTCTTGATTATAGCAACATGTGAAAAACGAATTCATCCAATCACATGCTTTGATTAATATCTACCGAACCGCATGAAGGTAGATGTTCAATTGCTCATCCAATCATCGAAGAAATTACAAGAAAAATAGCAAAAGAGAGATAAACTTAGAGATACTTCCAATTCCCAAGGGAGCAGTTGGCAGCTTTGCACAAGCCCTAAGAACATGAACAAAAAGCTTCTCTGAAAAATATCAGTCAAATTCATTTTTAAGGTTCCTAGGACATACACATTGGCTTATATAGCCTCCTACAACTTATAAAACAAACTTGGACTCCAACACAAACAAAAAGAAAACCTAATGTTACAACTATTACATTGTTTTAGAGATGGTGGTACACACCCTTGAAACCTGGGGTTGGAATTATATCCATTGTATGGTCCTCATAATAATCTTTCCAATGAGTACTCACACATCCAAAATGGACTTTGTTTGCAAAAGTTATGGATGTTTTAATCTGCCTATCCAGCACTGAAGGACCGAAATGGCAACAGAGGGGGGGTGAATGTTGCTTTCAAAAATGCCTCCCCAAGTACTCACATGAAATCTCAAAATTAGTTTTGCCGAGAGACTGAGAGAACTAGTCTTCATCAAGAAGGCTTACTGGAGAAATAACAACAGACAGCCCAAAAAAACTTCTCAGAACTGACCCGAATAATTAAATGACAAGGTGCAGTTAGCTGCTGAAAAGACTGTAGAGAAACAGTCAAAAACTAAAAAGAAAAGAGAGCTAAAAGCAGTTGAAAAGAAGACAGAAAAGATCAAGAGTGCTGCTCTTCTAGGAAGCGCAAAACTCCCCCTCACAACAGTCCATAAGGACAAACCACCCCAAGCTCTCCCCGTAGAGCTAAAAACCTAGAGCTATCCAAAGGCTTGGTAAAGATGTCAGCCAACTGGTGGTCACTCTCCACAAACTGGAGCACTATGTCACCCTTCTTCACATGGTCTCGAAGGAAGAGATATCTGATATCAATGTGCTTGGTCTGAGAGTGCTGCACTGGGTTCTTGGCACAAAAGAGTGAAACACTGTGAAGAGTTATCACAAAAGTGTTATCACAAAAGAGTGAAACACTGTCTATGGCTAACCCAAAGTCTCGCAGGGTCGAAACCATCCAAAGCACCTGGCTGCAGCAACTGGCGGCAGCAACGTACTCGCCCTCTGCGGTGGACTGTGCAACACCGGACTGCTTCCTAGAAGACCAAGAAACAAGAAAAGTGCCGATGAATTGGCAGGTGCCAGAAGTGTTTTTCCTATCGATCCTACAGCCAGCAAAGTCTGCGTCCGAGTAGGCTCTGAGGGAAAGACAGCAAGAGGAAGAGTACCAGATACCATAGTCAATGGTAGCTCGAAGGTACCGAAGGATGCGCTTCACCGCCTGGCAGTGAGATACACGAGGAGAAGCCGGAAACTGAGCACAAAGACACACAGAGATCATGGCCGCTAACTCAGGTCAAATGGTCAAATCCAATATGACCAAGTCTCCTATGCCAGAAAGTAAGGTCACGGGACTCAGAAGCAACTAAACACTAGAGAGGATCACCAGAAGACTCAGAAAAATCAGCACGAAAGATCATCCCATAACGAAAGATCAAGAATTTTGCAAGCATTTTTCTTAAAGCTCACCTCAAAACCGTCATCGATAAGCTGAGAAACAGTAAGCAAATTATACTACAGCTTACTAACAAGGCAACATCTTTTAAAATAAAAGACTCATTAACGCGCACTGTACCTTTGGCGATGACGCACCCAGATGAAGCATCTCCGAAGGTGATCGTCTCATCACCTGGAGCACGAGCTAGGGAAGAGAACCAACAAGAGTCTCCGGTCATGTGTCAAGAACACCTGGAGTCAACGAGCCAAACCTCTCATTTCCTTGCCCGGCGAACCTGAGTCAACGACAGAGTAAAGTCTCAGTACAGGGGTAAATCAAGAGTGATTTTGGCACCCAATACTGAGTAACACGTCGAGTAGAAGAAGTAGCCACACACGACTGACCTCTAGCTACCCTACGCTCTCTGTCGCTCAACAAGCCAGAAGGTCTGTGTGTAGACCTAAAGCTGTTGTTGGGCTTGACTGCTACGGAGGAGCGAGTCAAGACACCAGCAACATGTTGATCACATCGCGGGTAGCTATCTCGACGGGGGAAATGAGGTCTACCCTTAGGACGGCGGATATCACAAGTAGAGGCAAACCGAGGACGAAAATCAGAAACACCGGAAAAGCCAAGTCCTTGATACTGCCTAAAACCCTCAGAGTGATCAACCCTAGACCTCGTGTTGGTCTTAGGTGCACCCAAGGTCTGAGGCTAACCCTGAATACTCCTAAGATCGCGAACACTATCTCTCCACGCAATCTTGGCACGCTGAAGCATCGCTCGACCAAGTGTCCATCCTTCTGACAGAAGGTACAATGATACTTCACCTTCTGAGAGGTAGAAGTAGCACAATGAGGCTTCGCCTTCTGAGAGGCCGAAGCAACAGGTGGAATCACCTTGCTGTCAGAAATCCCTTGGACAAAGCCCGCTGACTTGAATTGAACTTTCTCGCCTGGGCTTGACTCGATCACACCTGCGGCTATGGGTCTGAGCACGGCAGGTGGATGCTTCCTAACATCCTCAAGAAAATCATATCCTAGACCTTGATTGAATTTGCAAATCTTGGACTGGTTTAGAATAAGATTTAGCTTCTTCTTGCCTCCTACAAACCTCTCGAGAGTGTTCATAAGATACTGACACTCCCGGAAGAGAGAGGTGCAAGAAGAGCAGGGGGAAGAAGAGACAACAGAAGGTAAGGGAGTAGAAGGAGAACCAATAGCAGAAGAGCAAATGGCTTGTGCATGCACAGCCGACTCAGAAGGGACAGTCCTACCGCTAGCCATTTGGTTTTCATCGCTAAGCGTCTCTACCTTACCCTTGGACTTCTCCCCCACATCATCACACGCATTACAAGCAAATGATGGTGGCTTCTCTAGAAGGTCGTTAGTTAGCTTCACACATTTTTCATCCAATGCAATCAAGTCAGATTTTAGTTCATTACAATTATTGCATGGTGAGCTTACAAGATCCTCAGAAGCATATTGAGCCAATTTGTTGTTGTTATCAATCATCTCTTGAAACTGTTTGGAAACAGATTCAAACTCAGCAGTCAGTTTGGGACAATTCACACATGAAGCTATGGGCTCTAACAGAAAAGCTTTTAATTCAGCAATTTTAGTATCTGCCCTTTTTAGGTTCAGTTTCAAGTTAGTGCAGCTTTCACAAGATTCGGGCAGATCAAAGAGCATGGTATAAAGACCTCTAAAAGCATTATCCTTATCCTCACATGAGGTGCAAGAAATAGTCTCAACAGTATTAGATGAAAGAGACGCTACCCTACTCATCTCTAGTTCAGCAAGAAGACTAATATTCTCCACCTTAATCATGTCAAGCTCAGAGGACAGACTATCATGAGAGGTCCTTAATTTCTCCATGTCACCAGGGAAAGCACAGCATGTATCACATTCGTCACGGGAGGGAGCAGATATAAGTGAAGTAAGCTCCTGTGACAATCTATCTACTTTCTTCTCCAACTCGCTACACCTAGCTCTAGATCTAGCATGGAATTTACCTAGCTTAAGAAAAGCAACATTAAGCTGGTCGTATGAGGGGTATACCTCGTCGGAGTCGGAGTAAAGCTCGCTGTCGCTGATCTCGCCCTCAAGGGCCATGAAGCACATGCCGGAGAAGTCGTCGCCATCCTTGGGTTCTTGATCATCCGTCCCATCGTCGTCGCTCCATCCCTCCACCTCGCTGAGGTCGAGGTCGTCGAAGGCGGTGAGGACACGGTGGAAGAGCTTCTTGGCTTTGCCAAGGTCGTGGAACTTCTTCTTGCCTTGAGCATGAGCCGGGGGCTTCTTGTTGCGGTTCTTGTCGATGTAGTCGTTCTTGCTCACACCGCCGTAGTCGCCTTTCCTTCCCTAGCTTGGGGCACTCGCTCAATGTGGTTGGGTCCACCACACTCAAGCAAATTATCGGACCACTCCTTTTCCGATCCTCACCCTCTTGTATGCGTGGGAAAACTTTCTCGGCTAGAAGGGCTAATCGATCCTCTCTGTACTGCTCTAATCGATCATCGCTACATCACGAGAGCAGCTAGAGAGAATCCACAAATCAACTCGAAGAAGGTCCGAAACTGATCGATCGGTGACTAAGGCCATCGATTGCGACTTCGACCTACGAGAGACTATGTCAATCTCGTGAGTCTTGAGGCGTGAGTACAACGCGTCAAGAGTCAAGGTCGAAAGATCGGTGGTGTCCTTGATGTCAGTCACTTTCATCTCCCAAACACGCAAATCCAGAGCGGCGAGCATCTGTCGAGCATTGTCCGAGTCGGGGTATGTGAGACCGACCGCTCAGAGGTTGCTCAAAATCTTATGGAAACGCTCAAAGCACTCATCGAGGGACTCACCAGCAAGTATTTCAAACTTGTTGTAATCTCGCTTGAACTGGTCCTGTCGAACCGTCTTGATCTGGGTGGTGCCCTCATGGTATGCATCGAGGGTCACCCAGATGTCGAAGGTGTCGGAACCCAGAGCAACAACTCCTGGTTCCTCTGTGTAAATCGCACTAGTCCAGGATCAGCTAGTGCACACAATGAACAACAAAGAAAAATATCAACCATAATGACATTTACTTAATTTAAAGAGTACGGCCTTATGGCCAGCGTTTACATCATCGCACATTGGCAAATATAACTGCAAAAGAAACTGCGGAGGCAGCTTGCCGGCGCTCCGGCGGGCTGTGGCCGGCGGCAAGCGGCGCAGGAGGGAGAGGGAACCGAGGGGAGGTGAGCTCACCGTGTCGCGGGGCTCGGCGGGCACCGGAGGCGATCGGCGGCGAGGAAGGTGCGGCGACGGCGCTTGGGTAATGGCGGCGACGGCCTTCCAGCGGGGTTCCGACTCGGGGGAGGGGCGCACGGGCACGGCGGCGAGGCGGGGAAGCCGAAGGGGGCGTCGGCTGGGCGAATGGGGGCACGAGTGGCCGACGATTGCTCGCTGTAGATGGCGGCGGCGGTGGAGGCGAAGGTGCACGCTGCGGGGGCGAGGGGGAGCTCGGGGAGGAGAGCGGAGTGGAGGGGGAGGGAGTGCGGAAGGAGGGGAGGCTGGGGGAGGTATTTATAGGGGCGGAGGGGCGTGGAGATGGCGGCGGAGAACACGCGGCCGGGCGGGAGGAGGAAGAAGGCGCGGGGAGGAGATGATGCTGATAGGCGGGCCCGGGCGGTCAGTGAGAGAGAGGGAGTGGGGGAGATGCGTGCGGACGGATGGAGATTCGACGGCCAAAAGCGGAGGGCGGGCGGACGGGCGGATTGGGCCGAGTGGGGGCGACGTGGCAGCCATCGGGAGGGGGTAGGTGGGATGGAGCGGCGGCTGGGACGGGGCAATGTGGCTGGCATCTGGCCGTCCACGTGGCGGCCGGAGGAGAGGATTTATATTTTTTGATTTTTCAGATTTTCATAAATGCTTGGAAATTTCATTAAGCCTCAGAAAATTATGAAAATAACTCCAAAATTTCCAAAAAAATTCAGAGAACCTCCTGGAGACATTTTGGACTTAATAAAAATATTTCCAACTAATATTGGTATTTAATTTTTATATTTAAAATACTTTTTAATTTAAAAATACATTTTTAATCTCCAGAAAATCCAGGAAACCAAATACAAGCTAAATAACTCCACATAATTATTTTGAACTAGGATTTCCATATAAAATCAAAATATCATTTTATTTAATAATAATTTTTAGGTTTTCATTTAAAATACTTTTTAAATCGAGCTTTCTAAAAACAGAAATTCAGGGCAAATCCAAATTTAAAAATTTAGGCAACAAAAACACTTATTTTAGATTACATTTTCATTTTAATTGATTTTTATTTATTTATTTTAATAAAAACCTGGGCTGTTACAATCTACCCCCCTTAAAAAGAATCTCGTCCCCGAGATTCACACGGGCTAGCAATGAAATGGGTTTGGATCTTACCCTGCATGGTTTGTGCCGAGATCTGATTCAATCGTCCTTCATAAACTTCTGGGGTCTTTTTCTTCCTGCTTGAAGGTGGTTGGCAGTTGGTGTCCCGGTGTTCCATTCTTCACTACCTGTTGCTTCTTGGGGGCAATTGTTGGCGTAATGCCCTGTCTCATGGCAGTTGAAGCAGGTGACTCCTGCTGCAGGGTTGGAGTCCTTTGGGAAGCCAATTGCCAAGGTTTTGTTGTCTTCGTTGTTGGGGAAAGTGTTGGTCTGGACTTGTTCTTCTACCAAGATGAAGACTCAAATCATGGGCTGTGGTGGAGTCCTTCTGATCCTGGGCAAGCTTCTAGTGTTCAGGTGCTGGGTGTTCATCCATCTCTTCCGATTCTCTATTTCTTGGTGTTTGGACTCTTGGCGAATTGCCTTACTGACAAGCTGGTGGAAATCGGCGTAGTCGTTGGAGAGTAGTTGAACCGACAGGTCATCATTGATACCTTCAAGGAACCTTTCCTGCTTAGCTTCATCGGTAGCAACGTCTTCTGGCACGTAACGTGCCAATTGGTTAAACTTCCGTAGATACTCATTCATGGTGCAGCTTCCTTGGCGCAAAATTCGGAATTCCCTTTTCTTGAGAGTGATGGTGCCGGTTGGAATATGAGCTTTGCAGAAACTCCGCACAAACTCATCCCATGTTATGGCTTGTGCGTTGGCATGAGCAGCGTTGTAAGTGTCCCACCATTCTGACGCCGGTCCGTTCAACTGATGAGGAGCAAATAAGACTCTTTCCCGGTCACTAGATTGGATGATATCCAGCTTCTTGCCTATGACTCTAAGCTAGTCATCTTCATCCATGGGGTCAGTGCTGCTGGAGAAGGTCGGAGGACGCAACCTCATGAATTCAGGCAGTCTTGGTTGGGGAGGTTGTGCTGGCACTAGTGGAGCAGGTTGTGCAGGATTGTTGATGGTCTGCACTAGTAGCTGAATAAGTTGATTCTGATTGGCCATCATTTGAGCCCAATCCGGTCCATTGGTAGGAGGTGGTGGAGGGATACGTGCAGCCTGGTTGCCAATTGGGTTGTTGTCGTGGACATTGTCGTTGTTGTTGCTTCTTGTGTTAACCATCTGCTAGGTGCTTTGAGAATTAGAAGAGAGGAGACTCAAGGCAAAGGGGGAATAGGGGATATTTTGCACAACCCAAAACAAAATCTCAGCTTAATTAAAACCTTTATTAATCTCATAGTAAGTAATAGTTATGGCTGCCGACAAAAGAGAAAGCTTGACAGCTCATAACAACGCTTTATTACAGCCTAACAACTCATCCTAAATGGGTATGGGTCGTCTTGGAGTCATCCTTCGTGGTGGTCGAGATACAACACGAGTTCCTTCAATGCGGAGACTGAAGAGATGGCATAGACGAAGGACTGCTTTACGAGCGGCTTCTTGTCTGGCTCTGTTAAACGAGTATCCATTTCCCTTGAAGCGAAGACGCTGACTTCCTTGTCCAGTTTGCTTGGTAATGAGTAGAGTGAAGCGATGTCCCACTATCCGGTCTCCATGGCGATCTTGTTTATGCATGTAGATAGCTCGACGTTGGAATCCCAAACAACGAAGCAGTCGACAAAGACCCATACTCCATCCATCATTGGGTGCATCATCGAAGGTGTCCATCTATAATTGTTTGAACGAGAGGTAAGTTAGGAATAAGTTTTTGGAATGATAATACAAAGGTGAGGAAGAATTGAGAGATAATTATGAGGAAAGATTTGAAAGGTAAGGTTTAAGCAAAACTTTTTGAAACTACTGATTATTAAAAATAAGTCCTTATGGTCTGACCAATCTATTCTACCTACGGTCACGTCTTGGAGTCATTAAGGCTCTGATACCATCTCTGTCGGAACCCAGAGCAACAACTCTTGGATCCTCTGTGTAAATCGCACTAGTCCAGGATCAGCTAGTGCACACAGTGAACAACAAAGAAAAATATCAACCATAATGACATTTATTTAATTTAAAGAGTACGGCCTTATGGCCAGCGTTTACATCATCGCACATTGGCAAATATAACTGCAAAAGAAATCGCGAAGCGAAGCGAAAAAGCGGCCCAAGCTCGCCACAGTGCAAACAATCGCAAGACGTGGCCTACTCGCTCGGTCGCCACCGTAGTCGAAGTCGCCTTCCTCTGTGTGGAGATAGCAACGTGAGTACAAACTTGTACTCCGCAAGTCACACGAAGAAATGCAATATAATGATAAAGGCTTCAATGGAAGGCTCATAGGGTTAGTTTGCATAAAACAACATTTAATGAAATATAATAAATAGATTGAAAATGCTGAATTTAATACAATACGTAAAGACAGTATTTGTAATTGAAAAATATTACTGTCAGTGCAGGCTCCGACCAAACACTAACCTATCCACGGGCATCCCACCCGGACCATCTTTTCCAAAAGATCACGTATGGATTCCATCCATCCACACGCTTTCACTGCGCAACCCTGCTGAATTTCATCCATTCACCAAATTTCAAACTCTCACGGATTCCATCCATCCGTAAGGTTTTCATCTCTCGTGGATTCCATCCATCCACATGGTTTTCGAAAACATTTTTGAAAAACAAAGTCTAATCCATGAAAAACTTTTACTCAGCATGCCCATGACCGTGGGCACGGCTATCCGGGATAGATTATACACTCTGCAGAGGTTGTACAGCTTTACCCACAAGACACGATCATCCCATATTGCCACCGGTTTACACAATTCCTTTGGTGTGCGGCGAGGAGTCGTGACAAGGCCTTTACAATGCAAAGCCTTTAACCTGGCCAAGCCAACTCTAAGGTTTCACACCAGTAAGGAATCCACCAGACCGGGATTTCCATATAAAATCAAAATATCATTTTATTTAATAATAATTTTTAGGTTTTCATTTAATATACTTTTTAAATCCAGCTTTCTAAAAACAGAAATTCGGGCAAATCCAAATTTAAAAATTTAGGCAACAAAAACACTTATTTTAGATTAAATTTTCATTTTAATTGATTTTTATTTATTTATTTTAATAAAAACCTGGGCTGTTACAGAAGGCCGATGTCAGATGAGAGATGCGATCGAACTCGCTTCTGCTCAGACCCTGAATTGTGATGTTCCTTGCCTAAGCATTCACCTCAACATCGGCCATGTTTCCAGCATTGATGTTCTCATCGGCAGGAACAACATATCGGGTTTTCACCTTCCGCCAGATGGCATAACCCTGAGCCCGGATGTAGGTCTCCATCCGGCTCTTCCAGAAGGGATAATCGATGCCATCAAAAACAGGAGGCTTGGTGGAATACTTGTCTATCGCCATGTCTCTAGAGACCGGTTAAGATCTACGAGGAAGAGCTAACCGACTCTGATACCAATTGAAGGACCGAAATGGCAACGGAGGGGGGTGAATGTTGCTTTCAAAAATGCCTCCCCAAGTACTCACACGAAATCTCAAAATTAGTTTTGCCGAGAGACAGAGAGAACTAGTCTTGATCAAGAAGGCTTACTGGAGAAATAACAATAGACAGCCCAAAAAAAACTTCTCATAACTGACCCAAATAATTAAATGACAAGGTGCAGTTAGCTGCTGAAAAGACTGTAGAGAAACAGTCAAAAACTGAGAAGAAAAGAGAGCTAAAAGCATCTGAAAAGAAGACAGAAAAGATCAAGAGTGCTGCTCTTCTAGGAAAGAAGAAAACAGGTTTCAAACTGGAGTAAACCTATCTCAGGAAGAGAACAAAAAACTGATCGGCAGAGAAGATGATAAAGTAGTGTAACATCCTAAATTTTGGATGTTTAAAAATTTGAGAAATTTAAAACTTTTATTTGCATTTTACTGGAATTTGAATTTTGGTTCAACATCTTATTTGGGATTTCCTGAATTTTGTGCTAAGCAAATAAAATAACTAGAAATAGTCTTCAAGCACAAAATAGCAACAAAAAATAATAATATAAATAAATAAGTACAAAATAATTTAAATAAGGTTTAACCCTGACAACCTAAAATTCACTGTAATTCACTAAATCAAAGTCTTATTTAAAGATTAGAAATAGACAATAATAATTAAGGCCAAGAAATCATTTTTTTATATATCTCAGTCATCATACAAAAAGGAAGGACAATATGGACTAAAAATGTAAATAAAGATGGGTAAGTTCAAACTCTGAAGAAGTGACATAGTTATAGAATCAAAACATAGATTATAAATTAATTGAAGGGAAATAGTCGAATTAAAAGTACGACTCAAACATAAATATGCATATACACACACACATATATACATATACCTAAAATTATACGCCAAAGAATTCAAGACTATTCTAGAGTTGGGATTCTAGAAAAAGGATTCTGAATATACGATACTCAAGCTTTTTAGAAACTCAATCTCCTAATTTTATCATTTATTTCTCCTATTTTCCAAAGCCATGCAGCCTCAACCTTTTCTACCCTTCCCCTTACCCCCAGCTCACGGGCCCGGCCTGCCCCTCCTCCTTCCCTCTCTGCGCGCGAGCCCGACCCCTACCCCGCCTCCTCCTTTTTCGTTTCCTTCTTCTGGTCTTCCCTTGTTTTCTTCCGACAGCGCTGTCCTCCTCGTGCTGCTACCTGCCCCCATCACTCGACTGACTGGTTCCATCGCGCATGTGGCCGCGCCCAGTCCAATCCGCCTCGTCGCGCGAATCCCGGCCAAGCCACGCCGCATCACGTCAGCCTCGTCTCTCCGCGTCCCGTCACCGTGCCATCGCCCACACCGAACAGCGCCCGAGGCAACTACCACCATGGCCATCGGAGCTTCCACGCCGCCCGGTCGGCTCAGCCTCTATAAGAGGGTAAGCGCGCCCCCATCCAATTCGCCTCATCCCCCTCTTCCTCCCTTCCCTGCCCCCTGGAAAATCCATTTCAGCCATTGCCAGCACCTCACCGCCCCTCGCGCCGCGCCAGCAGCCTCAAGCATGCCACTGTTCTCTATTTTGCCCCGGCTCCCACAATACCTCTTCTACATCTCTTCCCTTCGTTAGTCAGGAAACATCTGCCACTCGGATGGTTATCAGCGTCGTTCGATAGTCACTAGGTCCCGAGTTCGAGTCCCCACTCCTTCAGCCACATTTTTTTGTATTTATTGTATTTATTGCTTTTCTTGCCATTCCAATCTGAAAATAATTGAGGAAGCTTAGCAATTTATACATGGAGGCTAACAAAATTTGATTAGGGCATAAATAACAGTATTAAGATTTAAAAATTAGATTAATTATCATGTATAAATAGTTAAGGTGCCTTTATTATTTATTTTAAATCTAAATATGGATAAAAGAGCATTAATAGAAGATGGTTTTTCGATAAAAGAGCATCACAAGAACCTTAATTAAGATAAAAATAACAATTAAGTTCAAATCAAGATAATTAGCCAATGTAACGCAAATTAAAATACCAAAACTAAAATTTGTGAGGATGGTAAAAAGGTACCGTTGTAGATATGGCAATCATCAAAGGTTCCGAAGGTGAATAATAATAACCAGTCAAGGAACATGAATTAAACAAAATATTAAAAGTATTTAAAATAGGATGTCCATTTAAAATTAGAGACTTTTCTAAGAATATATATATATATATATATATATATAAATAGTTAGAAAAATGCAAATGACAAGTATGCAGCCCACTAGTAAATATATTAGTACAATTTTTGTATACACCATAGAGCCTATTGAAAATATAAACCCTATCATTAACATATTGCCGTAACCATTTAAAATAAACTACACGTGTAAATTAGAAAGTCATAATATACCCCGCCATTAATGCCTCGCCGATACATAAATCTCAATGGTATTTAGTTAATAATAATAGTGGAACCTAGTTCTGTATAGCAAATTCGACCCTAGGTAAATAGAAATTTAATTAAAGATCGAACTTTGTCAAATGCTAGGTAAAGGGATAGGATGTCAATACCAGTAATTCTCATAGCACCTCCAAATTAGAAGGTCATATTAATATATGGGTACAAGAAATGTATATATGTATATATGTAATGGCCATGGGTCATCAATAATTAAAATAATCTTACTAATATGTAATGGGGCGTCCAATGATACTAGGCATAGCTAGGAGTAGTGTTTATATCCGAGTTGTATTTAAAACCTAGGATAGTTCAGTAGGTTACCCTAGAATAGCTCAAAGATCACGGGTCGATTAGAAATAGAAATCAGCTGGTGTTAACCATTTAAATAGTAATAACCAAATAAATAGTCCCATGTGCTAATAAATTAGGGTGTTAATCAATTAATTAATAAATTGACTAATTGACATTAAGACTCACCTAAAATATCATAGTGCGAAATGCCATAAACCGAAGCTCCAAGATTAATTCGATAGGGTAAACTAATGTACACCATGAACACAATTTATGACCTAATCCTTAAAAAGACAACCCTCAGCACATGGTACTCAACACCTCCAGACAACTCTTACACCTGCTCGTAGGACTAACCTACCTCATGGAACTCCCTAAATAGATGTAAAAATAATAAAAGAATTTACTAAATAAGAAATCAACCAGTGGTATTCTAAAAGTCGGCTATATCTAGATATTCTCAAATCCGAAGCGGAATATTCCTATAAATATTCCTTTATCCTGAACCCTCCTTGACATCCATCTCGGCGGATTTCCCTGTTATCATTCCCTCACTTTACACCAACCCCTTTCGACTCTATCAATACTCCGTACCCAATCAGCCTTGCCTCGAATCACCCAAATCCCCTATTAAGTCATAATAAAGCTAAATTGAATTTATTTGGATTTGTTTAGATCTTTTGAGTTATTTGCCTTTATTTGGATTCAGTTGGTTATCGTGTAATTAGAAATTGGAGTCCTGAAGAATTAAGGGATCAAATGTGATCAAGATCGAGGTGAAGAAAACGACCAAAAGCTTGAGACTGCGGAAAACCGCGCAAGGCGAGTCAATAATCAAATTTCATGCTGTTATTTCATATGCAAATATATGTTTGTTTGAAGATCCTAGTTACATACCCATTATTCGACTTGCTAGTATTATACCTGATCGTGCAAAACTGCACACCCGCAAGTGAACGGGCTGCCGCTAAGATAGCAGCGAATGTCGTGTCCTCCACAGGGACTAGAGTACCAGTGAAAGGACACTAAACTAAAGCTAAATCGCTCAAACTAGGAGATGAAGACTAACTGCAGAACCTATGACAAACTAAAGCTAGAGAACAGATCTGCAGAAGAAAGAAGGAAAGAGAAAAGAAGAACTAAGGGGCTGTGAATAAGAGTGTCTGACTGAAGAAGAGAGAAGAGAATAACCTGAGAATCTAACTCTACCAAGAGAAAGAGAGAAAGAAAGGAGTCTAGCCAGAAATTAGGGAAGCTGAGCAAAGGGGAGAGAAAGAACAGAGAAGAGGGGATGACTAGAAGGCAGGTTGGCTCACAGAAGAGAAGAATGAAAGAAACCTACTAAATTAACTCTTGAATCTAAGATAAGAGCAGAAGAGAGGAATAACCAGAGGGGAAAGAAAATGAAGAGTTAGGAAGGAAGAGAAAAGGGAAGAGGAAAGTCTAGAGAATTACCTCTACTGAGAGAGAGAGAGACTTAGAATAGATTCGAAAGGAAAGAAAGAAGAATAAGAGGTAAGCAGGAGAGCATACTAAAGAAACTGTCAGATGAACACAAGAGGGGAAGAAACTGAGGAAAGAGGAGAAGTAGAAAGAATTAAAGAAGGAAAGAAGAATAAGAATTAGACAGGAAGAGAGGGAAAAGAACAGAGGTGGCTTAGAAAAGAGAACTAAGAGATAGACTGGAAACGAGAAGAGAGAGAGAGATGGAGCTATCAGACTACAGATAGAAATAAGAGAGGTGAAAAGAGAGGTGATAAGCTACAACGAGAAGAGAAGCTACCTAGAAGAATTGAATGGAAGGGAGGAAGATGACGCAAGAAAGAGCCCTGGAGAACGAGTAACATACTACTGCTATAGCTAACCCAATACAGCAATCAAAAGGCAAAACACGAAGAGAAATTGAATCTAGCAATTTAACCATTAAGCAAACAGAGCTACTGCCAAGAACTAGAAAATAAATCTACCTCAAGATAGACAATAAGACAACAGATCTAGACTATGCACTCAATATTTTTTTAATAGAACCGAACAAAACAAACATGCACAAAATTAATTCTAACAGAATGATTTAATCTTAACGACAGGAAATAGCATCATCAGCAAAGTATCATATTTAAACTACTGGCAGAATCAAGAAGTGAAGTGAAACTACTAGAGTATTAGGTACGAATCACAGATCTTAAACCAGCAAATATCATTCACACAATTATCTTAAATGCGCAAGAACATGGAAAGTACTTTGTAATACCAGATCTGAAATGTACTGCACATGCTCTTGACAGATCCAACACATAAACATCTCAAGCATAGCAAGAACAAGACAAACACATCAAAATATCCAGATCCGAAAGATAAATCACGTGCACATCACAGATCTAATATATAAACATCAGAATGATAGCCATCTCAACACTAAATAATAGATCGAAGGACGGTACAACCCAAAATGATAGCTGACGAAGGCAATCCGTAGTGGAAGCAGGTAGATGTCGCAGATCTGGTGAGGGATCCGTAGAGGACGTAGGTAGGGGTAGCAGATCCGGCCAGATGAAGAAGCAGGGACTCAGCAAATGTGTAGATGTAGCAGATCGGTGTGTAGTCGCCGTAGAGGAAGCAGATCCGTGACTGGGGGCGGCAGATCCAAGCACGAAGTAGATTCCCCCCCCCCAAAGAGAGGAGGAATAGCAGCAGATCCGGCCATAGAGAGAAGTTGCGGTGTAGATCTGAGAAGAGACTAGGGAGGCTGCATGTTTAGGGTTTTGGAGATGGGAAGAGGATAGGTGGTGGCTGCTCGGTGGGGAGAGGTGCGGCGCGGTGGAGACGTGAGGGTTTTTGGCTAGTGGAGAGGTGGAGATCGGTGGAGACTTGGAGAAGATGAGTGAGGCCGAAGGGTGTTGGAGCTTGGTGGTGAATCGGTGGAGGAGCTGGAGTATGGAGTAGTGAGGCTGGGTCTTGGAGATGGAGGCAGATGGGTGGCGGCTATGAGATCTGGTGGTGACCGGCTTTGGAGGAGATGGAGTGGGGCTGCTGGGTGGTGGAGATGGAAAAGGATGGGTCGTGGCTGCTTGTGGTTTTGGGGTTTTTGTTGATGGAGGCGATGGAATGGGGCGGTGGAAAAGGAAGGCGATCGGTGGAGGCTCTCCAGTTAGGCGGCTGGTGTTGTAGGTGGAAGAAGATACGGCTGGGTGGATGGGTTTGGCTTCCTCTCTCCCCTCTGGGAATGAAGCAGCTGGGCTTAAATAGTTGCGGCGCCCTAGGGTTTCCAGTGCAGCTTTGCAGTTTGGTCCCTCCTCTTTGGCTATTTTACAACTCTAGCTCAACCCATGCTGATTTCTGTCGAGTTTGCGCCTAATTCGTGCCGATCTGCAAGGAAAGTGCGAACACTGTAAACTGTAGCAAAATAAGGGCAAGTTTATGTATAATTGATGAAATTAAGGCCAATTCAAGCTTCTAGCAAGAGGATAATGTCATAAAATAAACTGCAAATATGATGCACATCAATACCTCCTTTGAAATATTTGTATATCTGAGCCTTGTCACCCTAGCAAAATTATAATGCTAATGTAGGATCATAAAGGCCTTCTTACCCCAAAAAAAGCTAGCCTTTGAGGTGAGAAGGCCCTTACGATCGTACAAGTGGTATCAGAGCCCGGTTCTAACATCTTTGGCCCAATCGACACTAGTGTGTGAGCGCCTGATGGACTATGACCCTGAGGGACCATCGGTGTGTACGGTGAAGGGACCCTAAGGGACCGTCGGTGTACGGTGAAAGGGCGGTGAAGAGCTGAGGGACACCAATGTGTGAAGGGTGAGATTTTGGAATAGTCCCACATTGGTTGTGGAAGGGCAAAGGACCTAACTTAAAAGTGGGGGAGTCCCTCACCTCATTGGCTAGCTTCTGGGGTGAGAAGGCCCTTATGATCCTACAAGTGGTATCAGAGCAGGTTTATTTTTCTAATTGATCTTAACCGGTGATTAGAAAACATGTCGACGGATAGGTATTCCACAAAACCTTGTGTTTTCGATGGTGTTGATTTTCAGTATTGGAAAGCGAAGATGGAGGCATATATTCAAGCTCAAGGCTTTGCAATATGGGAGAAGGTCTACAAGCCTTATGAAGTACCTGAGAATGATGCTGTGTCAGCTGCAATTATAGCACAAGTGGAGGCAAATAGCAAGGCAAGAAACCTGATAATTCAAGGACTAGGAAGGAGTGATTTTGATCGTGTTGTGCATCTTAAATCCACATATGAGGTATGGAAAGCACTATGTGATTATCATGAGGGTTCATCTACTATTAAAGAGGTACGTCAAGATATGTACAAAAAGGATTACATGCGTTTTGAGATGAAACCTGGTGAATCAATAGATGATCTCTTTGCTCGCTTTAATAAAATTCTTAGTAATCTACGTGTTGTTAATGTTACTTATACTGATGCTGAAAATGCACGTCAATTACTTGAAGCATTAGATATGTCTATATGGGAGATGAAGATTACATCCATTAGAGAATCTACTATCATAAGTACACTTACATTAGATGTACTTTATTCTAAATTGAAAACTCATGAATTAGATGTTTTTGCTAGAAAATATAAAGGTAATAGATCAATTGCTTTAACTTCACAATCTAGCAAGTCTAATTGTAATAATTCTTCTACTAGCTATGCTTTGTCTTCTTTGTCTTCACTAACCGATGAACAGCTAGAGCAACTTCCAGAAGACGATTTGGCACTCCTCTCTACATGCTTCACAAGAGCTTTGCAGAATGTGAGATCAAGAAAGAGAGGAAATTTTGGTCCTCAAAGGTGTTATGAGTGTGGTGATCTCAATCATATTCGTCCCAAATGTCCAAAGTTTCTAGCAAATTTTGCAAGGGAAGAGAATGAAAAAAAAGGAAGAATAAAAAGAAGGGCTATACGAATCGCAAGGTGGTGCATCGTGTTCTTTCGGCTCTTGAGCAAATTAATTTGAGAGATGTGGACACAGACAGCGAGGATGATACTCCCAAAGGCAAGAAAGATTTAATTAGGTTGTGTCTAATGGCAAGTAGCAAAAGCTCCACCGACAATTATGATCTTGGCAGCGACAACTACAATGAGGTAGAACCTTCTTATGATGATTTAGCTAAGGCTGTTGCTAAACTTGGTACTTTGCTAGAAAAGAAAGATAAAAAGATTAAGAAATACGATACTTTGATTGAATCTCTAAATTCTGAAATTGCAAGACTTAGAGTTTTAATTCCTGATGATGAATCTTGTGAGTCTTGTCAAATTTTACATTCTGAGTTAGAGAATGCTAGGTCACTTAATGCTTTAAACATGGATCAACTTAGAGATGTAACTGCTAAACTTGATGAATTAAAATTAGCACATGACTCTTGTGATGAAAAATTGAAATATGCTAATGACGAAATTGGAAAGCTCAAGTTTAGTTTTTCTTCATGTTTAGAATCAAGTATTTCAAATGTTCATTCTAAAACTTGCTCTAAATGTGAATTATTAGAAGCTAGACTTAACTCATCTCAAGAAACAATTCAACAGATGCTTTATCATGAGATATCTTCTTGCTCTAACTGTCCTAAGCTAAACACTGAAATAGAATCTTTGACTAGACAACTTAATGATTTTGCTGAAAAAAAAGATTGGCTCAGCCTAATACTTCTAAAAATCTTGAACCTGTTAAACGCACAACTTGTCCCATTCTAGCTAAAGAGAATGAGTACCTGAAAGACACTTTAGAGAGATTTTCTTTTGGCAAGAAAAATTTAAATACGATTCTAGACAAGTCAAAAACAAGTGTGAAAAATTGTGGTTTAGGATTTAATTTTGTTGAGCATGCCAAGAATAAACCTCCTAAGGTTATTAAGTCTCTTGAACTTGGAAAAATTGAAGTTAAACTTGAACCAAAACAAACTATTTTTAAATCTGCTGGCTTTGTGCAAAGTTCATCAAATAATAATGTAGGTGCTAGCTCATCATCTCAAAACAATTCTGGTTATGTTAAATTTCATTGCACCTATTGTGGAAGAGATTGACACTTGAATGAATTTTGCTTTAGACGTGCCAAGAAAGAGAGAAAGGAAAGATTGAATGCTTTAAGACAAAAACATGCAACCTTTTTCATTCCTAGATCTCATGCAAAATCTAAGTTTTTAGAGAACTTTTATGATAACTTTAAATTTGGTTCACGTGCTGATTTTGGATGTAATTCAAACAATTCACGTTCTTTTCGGCATTCTGATCATCCACATGCACGTGATTTTGGTTCTAGCTTTGTTGCTCCTGTTCATCGTGTGTCTCAGTACTGGATTCATAGATCTTATTTCACTAACCCCAGTACTATGAGACCGATGTTTCCTGTGATGTAAGAACAACTGACAAAGATGGAGAACATGAGCTAGATTGGGTTCTAGTCTTTTACATCATTGCTTGATTGGAACATTTGATGGTTCTTCATTCTTTTGATGGCTTCCAAGAGATTTTACTTGCTGAGAGACCATGTGGAAAAGGTGATGTTGCCTTACATCTTGTTAGATTCTCAAGTTGCTAATTTTCACGAAACCTTTGGAGTTTTCTCGGTTTGTTCGTTTACGAAGTGAGTTGGGTGTGTTGCACCCGATGGGATTATTCTAAGGGGGAGCTTGTCATTTAAAATTTTGGAAGCTTTGTTTATTATCCTTGTCAAGTAAGTCATCAAATCCAAGTCATTGAAACCAATTGAGTAGTAGAGCTCTTTTTATCATATTTATCTATATGCTGTGTAGCTTTGATCATGACTTGTTATAATTAAATTGCTACATTTGAAATAAAAGCATGACATGGCGGAATATTTTGACTAGATTGATTATATTTATTATTTTGCGATATCCATTAAAAAGGATGAGTTTGATTGTGAGTTTTATTTTAATTCTTGGCTATGAGGCTCGTATGTTTCATGTTACAATTTTTATGATCACTCAATTTGGCATGTTATTGTTAAAAAAAGGTATATAAAAAAGAGAGAATTGAAAAGATGTATGCTTCAAGCATGCCATGGTGAACAAAAAAAAGAGGCACAAAAGTGCGCAAAATGAAAAGAAGTATGCTTCAAGCATGCCACCATCACAAAAAATATATGTTATTATGAAAAAGAAGTATGCTACAAGCATGCCACATGCCTAAGAATGGAGTGTTCAGCAATAAGTTGTTACATGAGATTACTAGCCCGTCTAGAGTTAAGATTTGCTTCATTTTTAGGCTTTGACTTTTCGTTGTGATATCTCTTTGTGCTCTTTATGGTTAATCTGGTCATTGTTGTAATGCTTGTCATTGATATAAATCGCTTAATCATATTGACGAACTTGTTTTGACATTGCTATGTGATATAAGGCTTTATATGATCTAGATAGCTCTACTCAAAAATATGACTTGGTTGTATTATTAAACCAATGGAACGTGACTAGGATAATCTACAAAGCTTCTAGATTTTTATTGTCATTGCTCTTTCTTAGATTTATTCTTATTCACTGAAATTTCTTGATGATTACATTGCCAAAGGGGGAGAGAAATTTGAGAGATTGGAGAGTTTTTGGAGAAATTAAAATTACTTCTCTTCATCAAGGGGGAGATTGTTAGACCATGTGGTCAGATCTAGGTTATTTTAGATGATGAATAATTGACAACGTTGGTTATTGTATTACTTATGGTATGTTGCTTCTTTATATGCTTGTGATAGCATGGTGATATGATAGGTTGCATGATACGCTCATGTGAGGTATTGTGCGGATTGACTTGAGTCAAGTTGTGGACTTGTGCTCGTACGCGGTTGTTTGTTTATTCATGTGCAGGTGTTGCTTGAGGCGGAACATGGTCGATGATGGGACTGAAACTAGGTTCGGGTGGAACTGAGGTTTCGGGACTAAGTTCAGGGAGAAACTGAGGTCCTATCGGTCAAGGATGTCATGCGGGATGTTCAGGCTAGAGAACAATGCGCACGGAGATGATACGTGGAGAAGATACAGGAGGTGCGGTCCTGGAGGCTTCGACACGTGGAAGGCTGAAAAAATCGGAAGCGTAAAAAGAATTAAAAAAACCCATGTTATGAAGGGTTTTGGTTCCTTGAAAAGTAGTGGGCCAAAAGGCTGGTTGAGGCAAAAATGCCTAGGATGAGTTGTATTAGGGTTGATGACATATTGGAGTAGGTTGAGGAGAGCACTAGATAAATAAAGGCGGCTGGTTTTGTTTATGGTTGGTCAAGCCTTTTGGAAAAACAAAAATAGGAGAGCGGTGGCCGTAACTTTGTACGAGATTTTTTTGGGGGGCTGTCGTATACAAGGAAAAAGAGTAGATGATGGCGGCTTGTGGAAAAATCGGTTTGGCTTTCTTTCTTTGATGCGTGCATGCAGCAAGATACATATGCATGATTGTTGCATGCATGTTTGTTTAGACGTGATTAATTTGGAGGCTTGCATCACTGGTTTTTGAGGTGTTCACGTGAGGTAATGAGAGGAAGTGCTAATTAGTGTTGGTGAGAAGTATTGGCGTTGATTGGGGAGTTCAGATCTCAGCTTTTTGGTTTGTGCGACGACGTTTCGTTTTTGGCTGGTTGGCTGGACGAACACGTTGGATCGACTAGAAGATCAATATGCGCAGCGGCCGGATGAAGATGTGGATGATTTTTGCGGTCGGACGTGATCGTCTTGATTCTCGGCCGGTTCCCTTTTAGTGTGTGGTAATTCCGTTCATCTTCCCTTGCTTATTATTTGCATGCGCAGTTTTTGATTTTGAATTAAATTCTTGTTTGCGAAATTAGGGTTGATTTAATCCATCTAATATAGTTAGGGCATCATGTTTGTGATCTGGAAAGTTTGGTTGATTAATTTCTTACGGATTTTGCTTAGTTGCATAATTAGGGCTTAATTCATTTTCGTCACTATCTGCATGAGCGATCTTGTTTATTTTATATCTCAAGTTCTAGACATCCGATTGACGTAATTCCAGTTGGGTTAGTTCAATAATTTTCTCTAGTTTATTCTGACAAAGTTTAAGGTTAATCGAAGTTACGGTTTTTATCGAGATCAGTTTTAGTAAGGATACAATGTTCTGTCCAAAACTTTAAACGAGGCTTAAATAGATTTTGTGTTAAATGGGAGTATGAAAATTTATTTTTAGCTTCCGCAATCATTCACCCCCTCTGATTGCCTATCCTAGTGTGAATCGATCCTATAGCTAACCTTTCAAAAATAAGTCCATAACTATACGCCATGCTTAGTACTGCTTGGATAATCGGGGGCACCAAAAATGCCCCAAAGCATTACTTTGAATCAAGAGAAATTGGTTTGGGCAGTCATGGTGGTAATGACTGGTATATGTTGTTATGAGTATTTTATATTCTCCAAAAACCCCAGCTTGCTTACTTATCTGGGCGGATGGTTCGAGGGTGTGTGTTGTGGTGCAGTGGAAGCACAAAGTGGATAGTGGTAGAACCGCCTAGATAACCCTAAGGACTGAATCTCGTGATGACCTCCCAGTGTACAACAGTACAACCACAAGCTGGTAAAGTGTAGGCAGGGTTAACTAATTTGTATGGCTCTAAGGTGGTTACATGAAGGTGTGAACACGAGCAAATGGATGGATGGTCTCATCCCCACCTTTGCCTGCGATGGCTCACGAGGGACCCTTCCCGAGGGATGCGCATCCTACAGAAGATAGACCTTAGCGGGCATAACCACAGTAGGACTATGCATTGTAAAGGCCTTGTGATAGTCTACTCAACCGCATGGCTAAGAAATCATGTGTGGCAACGAGCAGATTTATCTTTTGTTGTTGGATCGAAATTAACGATAGAGGGGGGTGAATGTCATATTTAAAAATCGCCCCCAAATTATTCCAACTGATCTCTTCTCCGATAGCTATAATAACTATGAAGCAAGAGGACAGAAGCCGATTGAGCGCCAAAAATTCGATCGACAAAAAGCTAAAAACAGACTTGGCCGAGAAGGGTATGCGACAGCATGTCTTGGATTTCAAAAAACAGCTAGATCACTAGATAACCGAAAGGGCAGAGTCAAGCAAGAAAGAAATAGCAAACCAAAAGTACAAACTAAATGCCGAAAGCAAAAAGAAACTGAAAGTGCACAGGAGAACAACCGACAAGAGAGGCAGCAAGTTGCTCTTTGGATCTATATATATATATATATATATATATATATATATATATATATATATATATATATATATATATATATATATATATATATGTGTGTGTGTGTGTGTGTGTGTGTGTGTGTGTGTGTGTGTGTGTTTGTTTTCTTCTGTGACCAAAAGAGATTGAGGCCAAAACTGATCACACATAGTAGACTGCAGCTACTGCCAACAACCAATTGAAGAGGTAAACTGCTGTCGGCACAAAGAAATTCACTAAAAACCAAAACAGCAAGAGACAAAAGCTTAAAGCAAAATTGAAAGGAGAAAGGTTGAAAGAGAACCTGCAGAAACCAAATGGACTGAGAAACAAAAGAAACTTCATTCGGTACGAAGAAGAACAATCAGCAGGGAGGAGATTAATCGGCAGTACCGAAAATAGCTAAAACAGCAAAAGTGCAATTCTCGGTGCAGAGAACACCATGAACCGGATCAAGAACAAATCAACTGAAAACTATGGTCACTGCTAGCTGCCGAAAACAGCAGGATTGCACTTGGAACAAACACAAAAAGAAGAATTAAGAGGAAAAATCAAGTGCTGCACTGGCCGAACAAAATAATCATAGAAGTTACAACCGACTGCATGCAGTTCTATTTTGGCCGAATAGAATTAGTGAGTCACTTTGATGCTGCAGCTGAATAGACTAACTGAGTCACTTTGATGCTGCAGCTGAATAGACTAAGTGAGTCACTTTGATGCTGCAGCTGAATAGACTTAAAAGCAATCTAGTTGCTGCAGCTGGAGACATCACGGCAGGGAACAGACAGAGGGTAAACGAAGGACTTCAAAAACCAAACTACTGCTGCAATTAAAAGAAAGCTCTCATGAGTCTACTAGCCAAAAGGCTTTGATGAGGTTTCACAAAAGAGAGCAAAAATAAAAGGATATGCAGTCACTCAAAACATCACAAAGAAGAGAGGATCAAGGAGAGGAACAGAGACTCTTCAGAAGGAATAGAAGCATTCACCAAATAAAAGGTAGTCACAAAGAAAGAACAAAAGATCATAGCAGCTCAAACTCAAGACAACTCAAATGATACAGAGACATGAAAGATTGTATTAGAGAGGAATGATTACATAGTCTTGATACCATCAACTCAATCCATATCTCACAATCTAAAGACACCCAAGAACACAAGTGCTGCCCTAAAAACCCTTACAACTCATGTATGGAGAGAACCAAATAAAACCCTAATTTTCACACACCTCTCTCACTTTTCTCCACTAGAGAGCATCCTCTATTTATAGCCTCCACTAATGGGTTTACAACACACTTTACCCATTAGCTCTCAACAACTCATAGCACTTTATCCATAATACACTTCCTTTAGTGCAGCTTGGCATATTCACCAAAACGCCCCTCGTGCACCTTCCGAGAAGCTTCCTCATTTCTTGCCTTCCATGCCTCGCAGCCACCTCGAGTCGTCGTAGTCTTCGGTACACCTCAACCATTCTGACCTCGGCACCGCCTACGCTTAGTCCGGTCATCCCGTGCCTCGCCACGACTCCACCTCAACGTCCTGCAGCCATCACAGACAAGAAATACATTACATATCACCGCTCGAAACATGTAATCTCAATTAGTATCAATGAATTGAACTCAAGCATGAAATGGCCCAAAACCCATCGAATCAAGAGAATGAACATACTACGCACTTCGACCAAGTTTGACCAAATCCAATCGCACCGTGCAACGACATGGTATAAACCAAACTCGACTTTTCTAAAACGGATGTCAATTACTCATCACACACACGGGGTCACCTCCACATGGTCTATCAATCTCCCCCTTGATGAGTATATTGACAAACCCAGAAAAAGCGCCAAGATGAGTTTGAAAATGAAAGAGAGTCAAACATGGTCCAAAAGAAATCGAAGAAGCTTATGACCATGTCGACAAAAAAACACTAGAGCTACAAAAGAAAGAGCAAATTGTTCTTCAAAGCTCCAGAAGGTTCCCAAATGGCTTTTTCTCTGCTATTCTCTCCCTTTTGGCAATAGAATCATCAAGATGCAAAAGAGAGAATAAATCACAAGTATGGATGAAATGGTTGAATATTATTTATTTTAAGCATGGTGAGCCATGAAGATTATCCAAAATGACCGTGAAGTATTACACCAAACCACAACATATAAAAATACTATATAGATCATGACAATACATGTATAGACAAGCTAAGCCCAATACGTCATAATCTGAAAATTAGGTGAGTTTCTTAACATGTCAAGCCATTCAAGATCAAAGTCAAGCTAAAGGTATCCAAAGATGATGCAAACCATGTCAATAATCTAAGTGGAACCAAGAAGCTAGAATTGAGTCAATTTAGAGTGCTACAAGATCAAGAATGAATCATTTGTTCAAGCACTTTTAGTCTTTTTGTAATCAAGCAAATTTAGCACAATAGACATATGTTACTTTGAAACACATGGTTGTTTCCAACCAATTTTTTTTGTCATGTGCTAGATCTCAAGCCTTATGCGACCACTCAAAGCAAGAAGCTTAAGAAGATAATCTTCGTCATTCAAAACTCCCCCTAAGTTCATGCCAAGTGCAATGGCAAGCAGTCTTAAGAGAAAGAATTGGTGAGATCAGTTCTTTCGTACATAAAAAGAGATCTTTTTTGCTTTAAACAGTTGTACTAACTCATGATTTATCAAGAAACTAGCATAGCTCAATCTAAAGCTCAACTTAGCCTATTTGACATGGCATGAATCATAAGAGGATAACTAAAAAAGACTATTTTCAAGAGCTAACATGACATGTCTTAATTCAAGTGGTTCATTTTTAATCAACCCATCATGGCAAAGACTAGACTACACATATAAAGTCATGATAAATCTAGCAAGTAAGCACAGATCATGGCAAGATGTAATGCATTGTAAACATGTCATAAACGGATAATAATCATGGCTCCATGTAGTTATATTACCATGCAAAATAACATGCAAGAAAATACAGCTCCTCCTCAACATGTGATGCAACTTTAGTTCAAGTTGAGTTATGACAATATCAAGATCTAGAAGCTCCCAAATGAACTCCCCCTGAACCAAAGCAATAAAAACAAGAAGCTGGCAATAAAAACAGAAAAGGGCAGTCCTTAAAGCATAGACAAGATATAGAGAATACTATGGCTCAGTCTGACTCTCATCTACCCCATATGACTCTAGGACTATCAACTAATCCTCTAACACACTAAGGAGCAAACACGTACCCTGTCTACCCAAGGGTGGCCCAACCCTTGCTAGAACCTATAAGAAGTGAGTGAGCTCAACCTAGTTAGAAGAGAAACAGCTAATAAGCAGCATCCTAGAATCACAAGATGAGAGAAAGAAGTCTAAGCAGCTAGGCGAGAGAACCACTCTAACCTATGCTAGAAGGACTAACCCAAATGCACCCGCATGCAAAGCAACAGAAAAGGAGAACGAGCATAAAAATATGATAAGACGGTAAGGCACAAAGCTCCCCTCACAACAATCCATAAGGACAAACCACCCCAAGCTCTCCTCGCAAGGCTGAAAACCTAGAGCTATCCAAAGGCTTGGTAAAGATATCAGCCAACTGGTGATCACTCTCCACAAACTGGAGCACTATGTCACGCTTCTCCACATGATCTCTAAGGAAGTGATATCTGATATCAATGTGCTTGGTCTGAGAATGCTGCACTGGGTTCTTAGCAATGTTAATGGCAGAAGTGTTATCACAAAAGAGTGGTACACTATCTATGGCTAACC
This sequence comes from Dendrocalamus sinicus, assembly GCA_036346575.1. NCBI lineage: Eukaryota > Viridiplantae > Streptophyta > Magnoliopsida > Poales > Poaceae > Dendrocalamus > Dendrocalamus sinicus. The sequence goes on along the minus strand of JAYEVI010000408.1, from coordinate 49,992 downwards.
CAAAGTCCCGCAGGGTCGAAACTATCCAAAGCACCTGACTGCAGCAACTGGCGGCAGCAACGTACTCGGCCTCTGTGGTGGACTGTGCAACACCGGACTGCTTCCTACAAGACCAGAAAACAAGAGAAGTACCAATGAATTGGCAGGTGCTAGAAGTGCTCTTCCTATCTATCCTACAGTCAGCAAAGTCTGCATCCGAGTAGGCTCTCAAGGAAAGACAGGACGAGGAAGAGTACCAGATACCATAGTCAATGGTAGCTCGAAGGCATTGAAGGATGCGCTTCACTGCCTGGCGGTGAGATATGCGCGGAGAAGCCTGAAACCGAGCACAAAGACACACAGCGAAGTGTATATCCGGTCTCGAGACAGTGAGGTACAACAAGGAGCCAATCATGCTACGATACTCCTTCTGATCAACTGGCTCGCCGTCCTCATCTGGGTCAAGAGAAGCTGTGGACGCCATGGGAGTTGACACAGGCTTACCATCACTCATGTCAAAGGGTCTCAGGAGGTCACGAGTGTACTTGCCCTGATGCAAAAAAATACCCTCCCCAGTCTGCTTGATCTGGAAGCCAAGGAAGAATGTCAACTCGCCCATCATACTCATCTCAAACTCGGTACTCATGACATCCGAGAACTGTGAAACAAGAGTATGAGAAGAGCCACCAAAGATGATGTTGTCCACATAAATTTGAACTAGCAGTAGGTTAGTGCCATGCCTACGAATGAACAAGGTCTTATCTACCTTACCCATCTCAAAACCATGACTCAACAGATAGGACTTAAGCCTCTCATACCAAGCTCTAGGGGCCTGCTTAAGTCCATACAAGGCTTTGGAAAGCTTGTAGACATGGTTTGGGTATTTGGGGTTCTCAAAACCAGAAGGCTGTCTCACATAGACCTCTTCCTCAATAAACCCATTGAGGAAGGCACTCTTACATCCATCTGGTAAAGCTTGAAACCCTTAGAAGCTGCGAAAGCAAGCAGGATTCTAATGGCCTCAAGTCTAGCTACAAGGGCAAATGTCTCCTCAAAATCTAGACCCTCAACCTGGGAGAAGCCCTGAGCTACCAGTCTAGCCTTGTTCCGAATGACAACCCCATCCTCACTCTGCTTGTTCTTGAACACCCACTTGGTCCCAATGATATTGTGACCTCGAGGGGTCTCAACAAGCGACCAAACCTTGTTTCTCTCGAAATTTTCTAACTCCTCATGCGTGGCATTGACCCAAGACTCATCAGAAAGAGCATGACAGACGTCCTTGGGCTCGAATAAGGCAACAAAGGCAGAATGAGGACAGAAATGTGACATGCTAGATTTTGAGCGTGTGACTCGCTCAAAAAGGTCTCCAATCTTCTGCCCGGAACGATGGTCTTTCTGGATATGTCGGGGAGGTTCTGGATGAGATGAAGAAGTGGCCTCTACCTCATGAGCTGATGAGGTAGGAACAGAGCCACTAGCTCTAGAGGAAACAGAAGGCATGGGCTACTGATCACCGGCAACAATTACAAAACAAGATGAGAGCATCCTCCAACATTTCAATCTAAAACATAGTGCAAAGTGGAAGAAGGTAGACCAATGGAATTACTTTGACAGATAATTCCTACAACACCTCAATCCTTTTAAGGATAACAACTCAAAATTCATATCACACCCACAATCTCACCAAAATCAATCACATGACCCCACCAACTAGATGTCATACACCCCTTAAAGGACTTTGCAACTCAAATTGATTACCCCTTTCTTGGAGAGGCAAAAAGAAGTAAATTTCAGCACAGACGATGATGTTACCATTCGCAATAAATGCAAGACCAAAAGAAATAGCAATAATCTTGGATAGCAAAAGATAAGATCACAGTTGAAGGCACATGCCCCTCAAGAAGAAAATACCAAATCTCAACCAATAAGAATACAATATTGCCATTTGAGCTCAATAAACTCTTAGGCGGCGGAAAAATATTGCCATTTGAGTTCAAGAAGCTCTTATGCGTCGAAATTAAGAAGTCAAACACACCTAAAAAATTGCATAACATGACTTCAACCTCCAATACTTTTACCGCACTCTTCCTTTTAACAAGGAGAATAACTTTCTTTGACTACAGATATTACCTTGACAAATTCCATTAAAGAGAATTGAAGACCACAACACATTAATCCCTTAAAACTAATAAAAGCTCTCAACGCGTCACTTTGCTCAAAAATTGCAGCTTCCACATAAGTCATGAGATCAAAAGATCGCATACGCAAATCTCAAAACTTTTGATTTAAATAGTATCATGGAAGTTATCAAATTCTTTTATTTACTGAGCCTTCAACATTGTCATCACAACCACATCTGACCATCATGCTAACATCGAATAATACATTCTTAACAAGCATCATCATATCCTCAAATCCCTTCATAAACTTTTCCAAAAGAAACACAAGAATTCACTTCATCATATTTCTATTATCTAAATAAGATTGCAACTACTTGATCTACGGAAAGCCTAGTGCACAAGCCACAATATTGAAACAAAGCTCTTTTAACAAGCTAGCGATAGAACATGGCAATCTCACAAAACATGCTAGTATAAATCTCTCATTAGATTTCATATTTTCAATTCTCATTGAAACTCAATTCTAATTTAGCACAAATTGATTGCACTCTAGTCATTACTGGCAATAATTGATTATTATTTTATCATAACAACATTCATAATCCTAACTCTGTTTTACAATCATAAAACAATTATGAGCATAGATTCAGTATCTCACCTTTCGTTCAGAAATTAGAACGAAATAACTTTAAACTTCCATAATACCAGCTTTGTAAGGTAAGATTCTACAAGTCAATACATCAACCTTCATCTATTTCTTTATACATGTTTCAACAATTTAACATGGTGAAAGATAGATGAATCTAGCAATTGTACATGCTCATAAAGTATCTAAATAAAGGACAGATTAAAGGTTAATATTACCAAGGCAATATTCCCAACACCTCCTTACCTAATAATTTCCAAACGGTCCGATTAATTACTAAAGACAAAAATAATTCAATTTATCCAACATGATAGAAATTTAAACAATTATAATAATCATTCCAATTCTTTTTGCACACTCCTCAATAACTCCATGAGTTCCAATCATGAATAGACATATTCTTAATCATAGTTCTTCTAGAAACTTTTACAAGGCAATATCACATTAATCAACTACACTTCCAAGGATGCAAGTTGAAATTAATTATGCACCACGCTAACATCTCAACTCGATAATTCATACCTTATGAATTAGTTTATATGATTACCACCTTCCACTTAAGCATAGCAAAACACCACAAAGGGTTTAACACTCTCTTTCGAAAGGAGAGGAATTAAACTTCAACACTCGAAATAATCTAAGAGAAATACATAGATCCAAGGCTTTAACATATTAATGAGTTTGCATCACAAAACTTTCATTGATAAAAATACCAAGCGAACCAATGAGACATGATTCACAACAAAACAAAATTCCCACAAAGGGACTAACCTTGCCAACCAACAAAATTCACAAGCAGCAAAAATGTCTCACTAGTCCGAAAAGAAACAATAATTGCTTCAAAGAACAGGTAGAGACCAATTGCAAACCAACAACTGTAATAATCCACAATCTCAAGAGAAAATTCATTAACTGCAATAGGCCAGGAATTGGCCAAAATCAACTCAAGGAAGATAACAACCTTTCTTAAGAAACTCACTCACAACATCTGCACTAGTTACCCGAGGTAACTACATCGCTAATCACCATGCTACAAACAGTGGTATAACCTGGCAATGCCAAGGCAGCAAATACAGCCTCTACATCTTATCATTGACAATTCTCACTCATAACAGTCATAGGAGCAAATAATAATCATACAAGATTATCTCATATTGTAAATCATCAATACAACATGTCAAAAGCATAAATGCAATGCTTGACCCATCCCATCCTACTGTGCACAAGTGTGTCAATTTAATAGTTTCATTACCACGGACCTAACGCCCGCTCTGATACCAACTGTAACACCCCAAGATCCACATTACCCTGGGATGCTACTAAAACTGCTCTACAACTCGCCAATTTACAAGATAAATTAAACTGGCAACAATTACAAAACAAGATAGTATAAGCGGAAGCATAAACAACTAAGGAATAACAGGATAGTGACAATAATTCAATATTTAGAGCATCCTCCAACATTTCAATCTAAAACATAGTTCACAAAATTTAACATTATCAAGATAATATAAACAAAGCCATGCAAAGGTCTAGAATCCTTTCAACTTTATTACAGCATTAAACTAGGATCCAAGTGCATCAGTGTGGTGCCACTCTACCCTTCCCATGCATGCTCAAAGTCCACCTGTAGGGAGGGGGAAACAAGGGTGAGATAAAATCTCAGCAAGCAAACTGTTTAACAGGCTATTCAAACTACAAACAATTATACATCATCATTTATAATTCCATACAACTACAACCACAATTCATGTCTACAATTATTAAACCACCACAACTTCCGTTATTCATACCTCTTCAATTTCAGATTTAATTGGCATATGAATGCATTCATTTTATCCACGATTAGATGCAAGAGAAAACATTTAACCTTCTACAATCCACAATAGATTAATCATCAACATTTAACCTTCCACAAATAACAATGTTTATATCCTCAACCTCAAATCACCATCAATGATGGTAAAGCATTTAGCAAATAAATCTTGTTTGACTACTTTAAATCCTCGACCACTACCACTACCAAAAGCAATAAAACATATGTATGTCTTACTTCAATACTTTATTATTTCCCACATCCACAATTGATATTATCAATTACTACAAGAGAAAAGAATCTCATGCCACCATCACAACCCTTACCATACACAAGGGAGGAACCACATTCCACGACCACAATCCTCATACCACAATTAGCTCACACAAGCCAATTCCACAGTACAACTATGAAGTTGTATATTCCACAAAATAACTTCACCACATTATATTGCATATGTATGCAAATGATCTTCCCACAATACAATGCATATGAATGCTTTCATGCTATGCTCCACATCACTCTTTCCAGGGCAGGATTTGAGATGCATCGTATTACGGCAATATACGATGCTCCCGCGGGATAAGAGGTGCATCGTATTACGGCAATATACGATGCTGTGTGCCGATTTGATCGCGGCTATGTCGGCGACATCCACATATGCATATGACATGATATGATATGATATGAATGATATGATAATCACCAATCACATTAATCCATCCTCAAAGGAGCATCAACATGCTCACGACATATCCACATCCACCACATGTTATTTTCATGTTCCACATTATAACATTAAGCAAGATTTCCACATGTCTACTAGCAGATTATCAACATATCAATGGATAAATACTTGCTACCATATCCACAACTAAGATATCATGCAATCATGGCATAATGTATCAAATTATGATAATAATGTAAACTGAAAGTAGAAGGAATAACAAGTTAAACGGTAGCAACCACCGCTACGTTTACTTGCCTCAATCCGACGAAGCGAAGTAAAATCAAGAGCGCTCAGGGACAAGACCACCTGTCCAAAAGGCATCTCTCAGCACAAATCCACAGCATACAAACATGACATAAATAATTAAATACGTCGCTAGAAGCCCGAACCCGCACTACCTCCTCTCCGCTCAACAATTCAGCAAATTACCCTCTGCAGCAGCGCTGCTTAATATTTTCGTAACTTTAAAAATATTGATTAAAATACAGCAAACGATACCTCTCTGGATTAATCACTTAAAATCCTACATTTTTCATGTAGAACATATATTTTTATTTTGATCACAGCTAGGTGTAATTTAATGCCCAAAACAGAGGAAGAACTCTGTTCTGGCAGATTGGACAGCGGTATTCAATTGCGTCCCAGCAACAATACATGGGTCTAAAAATTCTGAATTTTATACATCAGATAGAACACTAAATTATCTACAACTTTCTCAATTACGGCCATGACCATAAAAAACATTTACTACCTCAAATTCACAGATTACCGTCGGTCTGTACCAATCTGCTCGCCTGACGAACAGCAGTATTCCCGACACTGTAACTCCCAGATCCCATGGCAGAAAATTCCGAAACAAATACAGAAGATGCGTCTAGAAGTTCTCTACAACTTTCCTTTTGGGAGAGTCCGCAGGAAAATTCGTTTACTAGGTCAAAACCTCGCGAACAGACACGCTGCGCGAATCAATCTACTGACAGCCCGCAGCTAAGTTCTAATCGGACAATTACTCTATTAACTACCTTCAAAATCCGTGCCAAGAACCTAATTATTTCGAAAATCAGAGGGTTTGGGATGAGGAAAAATTACCTAGATGAAGAATCACCCTTTTTTCCTCCTCTTCTTCTTCTCCTTCCTTCTTCTCCTTCTCCTTCCTCTCCTTCCTTCTTCTCCTTCTCCTTGGCTCCAATGGCAGCAGCACTTGTGGGGGCTCCAATGGATCGACGATCGGGTATTACCTCAAGGGGAGGATGAGGAACTGGATCGGGTAGACAACCCTCATCTCCATCGTCCTCATCATCCACAAGGATGGGCTCGGACTACTCTAAAGAACCTGAGATATCAGGCCTAGTCCCCGGACTGGCCCCGTCGAAAGTCACCTCACAGGTCTCTACCAACTTACTAGACTCAGTTCCAAACCCTATAGACTCGCAGTTCCAAACCCTATACGCCCGCGAAGAAGTCGAGTAACCTAGAAAGATCCCATCACAAGATCGTGACTCGAACTTGTCTAGGTTCCCAGACATCAGAATGAAACACTTGCAACCAAACACACGAAAATGAGAGACACTGGGCTTCCGCCCGTATCTCAGCTCATAGGAAGTGCGATGCAAGTGTGCCCAAAGAAAAACTCTGTTCGAAACATGGCACGCGGTGGCTATAGCCTCAGCCCAAAACTTCCTAAGTGTAGAATACTTATCAAGCATCATCCTAGCCATCTCGACCAAGGTATGGTTCTTCCTCTCCACGATGCCATTCTGCTGTGGGACGTGCAGAGAAGAGAACTGGTGCTCTACACCTGTCTCATCGCAAAACCTCTCAAAGTAGGAATTCTTGAACTCTGTGCCATTGTCACTACGGATCGCTCGTAAGGCACCTGGGAGCTCAACAGAAAGCCTACTAAAAAGCCTAAAAAAATGTGTAAACATCTCATCCTTCGAGGCTAAGAAAAACACCAAGAGAACCTCGAGAAGTCATCGACCACGACAAGAACATACCACTTCCCTCCTGCTGACTGCACTCGAGCTGGTCCAACGGTGTCCATGTGGAGCAGCTATCCTGGTGCATTGGTCATAGTCACTGTGACCAGAGGGTGAGAAGCGGCAACCATCTTGTCGTGCCGGCAAGGAGCGCAAACAATATCTTTGACCATCTTGAGTTACGGCAAACCACGAATGAGATCGTGGCCGCTAACTCGGGTCAAATGGTCAAATCCAATGTGACCAAGTCTCCTATGCCAGAAGGTAAGGTCACGGGACTCAGACGCAACTAAACACCGAAGAGGATCACCAGAAGACTCAGAAAAATCAGCACGAAAGATCCTCTCATAACGAGAAATCCTGCAAACCAGACTACCCAAAGATTCAAGAATTTTGCAAGCGTTTTTCTTAAAGCTCACGTCAAAGTCGTCATCGGCAAGCTGAGAAACAGAAAGCAAATTATACTACAGCTTACTAACCAGGACAACATCTTTCAAAATAAAAGACTCATTCACGCGCACTGTACCTTTGGCGATGACACGCCCAGACGAAGCATCTCCGAAGGTGATCGTCTCATCACCTGGAGCACGAGCTAGGGAAGAGAACCAACGAGAGTCTCCGGTCATGTGTCGAGAACACTCGGAGTCAACGAGCCAAGCCTCTCTCTTCCCTGCCGGGCGAACCTGAGTCAACGAGAGAGTAAAGTCTCAGTACTGGGGTAAATCAAGAGTGATTTTGGCACCCAATACTGAGTAACACATCGAGTAGAAGAAGTAGCCACACATGACTAACCTCTAGCTACCCTACGCTCTCTGTCGCTCAACAAGCCAGAAGGTCTGTGTGCAGACCTGAAGCTGTTGTTGGGCTTGACTGCTACGGAGGAGCGAGTCAAGACACCAGCAACATGCTGATGACGCCGCGGGAAGCTATCTCGACGGGGCAAACGAGATCTACCCTCAGGACGGCGGATATCATGAGCAGAGGCAAACCAAGGACGAAAATCAGAAACACCGGAAAAGCCAAGTCCTCGATACTGCCTAAAACCCTCAGAGTGATCAACCCTAGACCTCGTGTTGGTCTTAGGCGCACTCAAGGTCTAGGGCTGACCCTGAATACTCCTAAGATCGCGAATACGATCTCTTCACGCGATCTTGGCGCGCCTGAAGCATCGCTCGACCAAGTGTCCATCCTTCTGACAGAAGGTATAATGATACTTCGCCTTCTGAGAGGTAGAAGCAACTGGTGGAATCACCTTGCTGTCAGAAATCCCTTGGACAAAGCCTGCTGACTTGAATTGAACTTTCTCAGTTCTGGGCTTGACCTCGATCACACCTGCTGCTACGGGTCTGAGAACAGCAGGTGGATGCTTCCTCACATCCTCAAGAAAATCATATCATAGACCTTGATTAAATTTGCAAATCTTGGACTGGTCTAGAATAAGATTTAGCTTCTTCTTGCCTCCTACGAACCTCTTGAGAGTGTTCATAAGGTACTGATACTCCCGAAAGAGAGAGGTGCAAGAAGAGCAGGGGAAGAAGAGACAGCAGCAGGAGAAGAGGAAGAACCAACAGCAGAAGAAGGAATGGCATGTGCACGCACAGCCGCCTCAACATTGAGGTCTTCGCAAGGACTAGAAGAGACAACCCTACCTCTAGCTGTTTGGTCATCGTGCCTAAGCGCCTCTACTCCTTTGGGCTTCTCCCCCACCGAGGCAATCACATCACAATCAGTTGATGACTTCACTAGAAGATCCTTAGTTAGCTTCACATATTTTTCATTCAAAGCAACGAGTTGAAGTTTTAGTTTTTCACAACTAATGCAGGGTGAGCTAACAGGGTCCTTAGTCGCATACTGAGCCAATTTGTTGTTATGATCAACCACTTCTTGGAATTGCTTAGAAACAGACTCAAGCTCAAGGGTTAATTTTGGACAATTGGTGCAAGAGACAATAGGGTCAAGTAATGAAGCATGCAACTCAGCAATTTTATGATCTGCCCTTTTTAAATTCAATTTCAAATTATTGCAAATTTCACAAGACTCGGGCAGATCAAGAAGCATGGTACAAAGGCCTCTAAATGCATTGTCCATATCCTCATATGAGGTGCAAGATGTAGTCTCAACAACAGTAGATGAAAGGGTAACAATCCTACTCATTTCTAGTTCAGCCAAAAGACTAACATTCTCCACCTTAAGCATGTCAAGCTCAGAAGACAAACTATCATGAGAGGTCCTTAATTTCTCCATGTCATCAAGCAAGGCACAGCATGTATCACATTCGTCACGGGAGGGAGCAGATATAAGTGAAGTAAGCTCCCGTGACAATCTATCTACTTCCTTCTCCAACTCGCTACACCTAGCCCTAGACCTAGCATGAAATTTCCCTAACTTAAGAAAAGCATCATTAAGCTGGTCATAGGAGGGGTATACCTCGTCGGTGTCGGAATAGAGCTCGCTGTGCTCACTTCGCCCTCAAGGCCCATGAAGCACATGTTGGAGAAGTCATCGCCGCCCTTAGGGTCTTGCTCGTCCGTCCCATCGTCATTGCTCCACCCCTCCACCTCGCTGAGGTCGAGGTCGTCGAAGGCGGTGAGCACGCGGTGGAAGAGCTTCTTGGCTTTACCAAGTTCGCGAACTTCTTTTTGCCTTGGGCATGAGCTGGGGGTTTCTTGTTGCGGTTCTTGTCGATGTAGTCGTTCTTGCTCACGCCGCTGTAGTCATTCTTGCCCTTCCCCAGCTTAAGGCAATTCGCCCGAATGTGGTTGGGGCCACCAGACTCGAAGTAAATGATCGGGCCACTCCTCTTTCGATCCCTTACCCTCTTGTACGCGTGGGAAAACTTTCTGGCTAGATGGGCTAACTGATCCTCTGGTAGCTGCTCTAACTGATCATTAGTTACATCACAGAGAGCAGCTAGAGAGAATCCACTAATCAACTTGGAAGAAGGTCCAGAAACCAGACTGGGATCGGTGACTAAGGCCATCGACTGAGACTTCGACCTACGAGAGACTATGTCAATCTCGTGAGTCTTGAGGCGTGAGTACAACGCGTCAAGAGTCAAAGTCGAGAGATCGGTGGTGTCCTTGATGGTAGTCACCTTCATCTCCCAAACACGCAAATCAAGAGCTGCGAGCACCTATCGAGCATTGTCCAAGTCGGGGTATGTGAGACCGACCGCTCGGAGGTTGCTCAAAATTTTATGGAAACGCGCAAAGCACTCATCGAGGGACTCACCAGCGAACATTTCAAACTTGTTGTAATCTCGCTTGAACTGGTCCTGTCGAACCATCTTGATCTGGGTGGTGCCCTCATGGTATGCATCGAGGGTCACCCAGATGTCGAAGGCCGACGTCAGATGAGAGATGCGATCGAACTCGCTCCTACTCAGACCCTGAATTATGACATTCCTTGCCTTAGCATTCGCCTCAACATCAGCCATATTTCCGGCATTGATGTTTTCATTGGCAGGAACAACATACTAGACTTTGACCTTACGCCAGATGGCGTAGCCCTAAGCCTGGATGTAGGTCTCCATCCGGCTCTTCCAGAAGGAATAGTCGATCCCATTGAAGACCGGGGGCTTGGTCGAGTACTTATCTGTCACCATGGCTCTAGAGACCGGTTAAGATCTATGAGGAAGAGCTAACCGGCTCTGATACCAATTGTTGGATCGAAATTGACAACAGAGGCAGCAAGTTGCTCTTTGGACTGCAGATATATATATGTGTGTGTATTTGTTTGTCTTCTTCTGCTGACCAAAAGAGATTGAGGCCAAAACTGATCACACACAGTAGACTGCAGCTGCTACCAACAACCAATTGAAGAGGTAAAGAACTGCTGTCGGCACAAAGAAATTCACTAAAAACCAAAACAGCAAGAGAGAAAAGCTTAAAGCAAAACTAAAAGGAGAAAGGTGGAAAGAGAACCTGCAGAAACCGAATGGACTGAGAAACAAAAGAAACTTCATTCGGCAAGAAGAAGAACAATCGGCAGGGAGGAGATTAATCGGCAGTACCGAAAATAGCTAAAACAGCAAAAGTGCAATTCTCGGTGCAGAGAACACCATGAACCAGATCAAGAACAAATCAACCGAAAACTATGGTCACTGCTAGCTGCCGAAAACAGCAGGATTGCACTTGGAACAAACACAAAAAGAAGAATTAAGAGGAAAAATCAAGTGCTGCACTGGCCGAACAAAATAATCATAGAAGTTACAACCGACTGCATGCAGTTCTATTTTGGCCGAATAGAATTAGTGAGTCACTTTGATGCTGCAGCTGAATAGACTTAAAAGCAATCTAGTTGCTGCAGCAGGAGAAATCACGGCAGGAACAGACAGAGGGTAAACGAAGGACTTCAAAAACCAAACTACTACTGCAATTAAAAGAAAGCTCTCATGAGTTTACTAGCCAAAAGGCTTTGAGGAGGTTTCACAAAAGAGAGCAAAAATAAAAGGATATGCAGTCACTCAAAACATCACAAAGAAGAGAGGATCAAGGAGAGGAACAGAGACTCCTCAGAAGGAATAGAAGAATTCACCAAATAAAAGATAGTCACAAAGAAAGAACAAAAGATCATATCAGCTCAAACTCAAGAGAACTCAAATGATACAAAGACATGAAAGATTGTATCAGAGAGGAATGATTACATAGTCTTGATACCATCAACTCAATCCATCTCTCACAATCTAAAGACACCCAAGAACACAAGTGCTGCCCTAAAAACCCTTACAACTCATGTATGGAGAACCAAATAAAACCCTAATTTTCACACACCTCTCTCACTTTTTTCCACTAGAGAGCATCCTCTATTTATAGCCTTCACTAATAGGTTTACAACACACTTTACCCATTAGCTCTCAACAACTCATAGCACTTTATCCATAATCCACTTCCTTTAGAGCAGCTTTGCATATTCACCAAAACGCCCCTCGTGCACCTTCCGGGAAGCTTCCTCATTTCTTGCCTTCCAAGCCTCGCAGCCACCTCGAGTCCTCGTAGTCTTTGGTACACCTCGACCGTTCTGACCTCGGCACCCCCTGCGCCTAGTCCGGTCATCCCGTGCCTCGCCACGACTCCGCCTCGACGTCCTGCAGCCATCACAGACAAGAAATACATTACATAGCGCCGCTCGAAACATGTAATCTCAATTAGCATCAATGAATCGAACTCAAGCATGAAATGGCCCAAAACCCGTCGAATCAAGAGCATGAACATCCTACACACTTCGACCAAGTTTGACCAAATCCGATTGCACCTTGCAACGACATGGTATAAACCAAACTCGACTTTTTCTAAAACGGATGTCAATTACTCATCACACACACGGGGTCACCTCCACATGGTCTATCACTTGTGGGTAAAGTGTGCAAACTCTGCAGAGTAAAAACTATTCGAATAGCCGTGCCCACGGTCAAGGGCGGACATGGGAACCTTACTAGATATAGCTCTATTTCAAAAACTTTATGGGTGGAATTGGTAAAGTGGAGGGCAGAGAAAGACCCTAATTTATGTTGCCCTGGGTGTCGCCCCAGTGATAAGTTAAGTGGTTATGATGCTGAAGGATTGAGCATATGGTGTAGAGGCCATGTAACGGTGGATGGATTCTGGATCACTATTACTATTGCATTCTTTCACATATTATGTTTTAGTTCAAAATGCTAGGTCTCAGGGCATTTCTATGTATTATATTTTAAAAGCAATTTATGGCAAATAAAATAACCCGAGCACGGTGGTTTGTGCTCACACTCACTATCACAACAAATTCAGAATCAGGAATCAGATCACTACGCTTCAGCAACACTCTTGGTCATGATGGTAAACAAGATGAAGATGTCGAGGACTAGGTCGCGAACCTTCAGTTGGCTGCCTGTGGGCATGTCCTGAAGGTCCCACTTGTGTGCTTCACTTCCGCTGCTGCAATTTATTGATTTCGGCCTAATTGGCCAATCAGTAAGTCTACTATTATATTTACGCTTCCGCATGATATGTACTTTGATGTTCCGAACTGTAGCCTGTGAGCACTATCTACTGATCCAGGGAATAGTGCGGTGGAATCACAGGGGATGTCGGATGTTAAAATCTGGGTCCGACAAGTAGGCAGCAAAGACTTTCGGCAATATATATATATATAGTATAAATAACAGGGGCACCATGGTGCCCAGGCTCCATGATTAAGACTTTCCATCCATGATTGAGACTTTCCATTCATAATTAAGACTTTCCATCCTGATATTATATATCATTGCACTTGCATGCATCTAAAAGCAATCTAAAGGCAGGGAGGCTTGGTGCACAGGCACCTTGGTGTCCCATTACAGCGTCTATATATATATATATATATATATATATATATATATATATATATATATATATATATATATATATATATATATATATATTTTTTCTGAATGGGCTGAATTGATCGGGACCTAGAGAGACAAATATAACCGAAAGAAGGAGATCAAGCTCGAAAACTAAAAGACAGACTTGAAAGATCAAACCGAAAAACAAAAAAAAAGATTGATTGGCACCTATGCTACTCATATCAATAACTAGTATTTCAATCTCACCTACCGATTGCCTTTAGAAAAAGAAATCTCAAACATAAACCTTCTCGGCTGAAGAGCAAACACAAATAAAAGAAACTTAGACTTCAGGTGGGACTGAATAAAAATAGCAGAGCCGAAAACTGCAAGTTGGACAGCCTGCAGTGAAATACCCGAAGGCAGCAAGAAAATCAACAAAGATCCATGGACTGCAGACTGAAATCACTGCTATACTTTGTGCAGTCGGCCAGTAAAACGAAACAAATTAAATAGCTGCGGCAAGAAGCAGTACGTGAATGCATGGCGGACACATAAAAAGGCAAAGAAATAGCAAAACTGAAAGATATAGCTGGTCAAAAGGTGTCTTGCTGCCGAGAGCTGTCTACTAGCAGGAGAGAATAAGTAGATGAAAAGAAAAGAGCTAGACTTCAGGACCCAAGAAACGCAAAGAAGAATTGCGACATAATTGAAACAAGAAAAACCAAAGCACACAGAGAGGACAAATAATCAAAACAATTCAAGACAACTCAAGTACATGATATCTTCAATTGATACAGAGAGATACGCGATTACATAGAGATTGTTCTACAGCCCTTTCAACTCCAACAATCAACCAAGATGAACACTCTAACAGACAATGGAGAACACTACGCATGTGCCATCATCTTTACCAACTCACATAAGAAAGAGGAGAAGACACACACAAGCAAAAGCAAAAGCAAGGACATGGAGAGAAACAATCAGTCAACACTCTCACATATTCTCTCAATTTCTCTCAATTTGCACTAGAGAGCACCCTCTCTATTTATAGCCTCTACTACCGGGTTTGCATGACACTTTACCCAATAGCACCAACCACTCCGCGCTTTATCCATTAACTCGAAACCAAATCCGCTTCCTTTTGTGCAGCCCTGCGCTTTTACCAAAACGCCCCTCCTGCACCTTCCGGGAAGCTTCCACATTTCTTGCCATCCAAGCCTCGCAACCACCTCGAGTCCTTACTATCTTCAGCACATCCCGACCGCTTTGACCTCAGCACCACCTGCGCCTAGTCCGGTCATCCCGTGCCTCGCCACGATTCCGTCTCAAAGCCCTGCAACCATCACAGACAAGAAACACGTCACATAGCACCGCTCGAGATAATGTAACCATACAATAGCATCAGAAAATACTTAAGCACAAAATAGCCGAAACTTGTCGAATCAAAAGTATAAGCATCCTAAGCACTTTGACCAAGTTTGACCAAGTCCGGCCGAAGCCGATTGCATTGTGCACAAACCAAACTCGACTTTCCTAAAACAGATGTCAATTACTCATCACACACACGGGGTCACCTCCACATGGTCCATCAAGCACACACTCCAATGGACATTACTCTTTCGTAGAAAGTTCCAAATCATATGTTGTTTGTTGCTTTGGAAAATAAACTTAATTAGCTTTGCATGTATATGTATTGTATGCACTATAGCCCTCTAAGTTTCTGCATATTTCATCGTGAACTTCATGGATAGAACTGCATGCCATGTGCTCCTCCCTTCCATATGCTGCTACTGCTATCTCCTCCCTTGGGCTAGCCATCCTCTCCTCCCTCTGCCTGCACTATTTTTAGGGCATCCAGCACACCTGTACACATACAAGAGAAGTCGTAGTAGCATTCTTTCAAGTAGAGTATATTTATAAACATTATGTTTAGCTTCAACATTGTGATAGTGTTTTGAATTGCCATGTGTAGGTGTATGTGTGTCGTTCTCTTTCTAGAATCAATCTAGCTCTAAGATACTTGCTTCTGAATTAGCATTGTCGTGTAGGATCTTGGGTACTTATTACTAAGTTATTATTCCCTACTGTTTGGTTAACTGATCTGTGCTTAGCATCTAGTTCTAAATGATTAGTTTTGAACTATCAAATTCCCTTCTTTTGTTAAATTGAATGGTTAGATAATTGAATGCAAAGTCTATCGCACGCCTAGGCAGGTGTTAGTCTTATACAACCTCAGTTGTCAGCCTACGTCAGTGCATGAAGATCGAGAGCATAGCGTCCCTTCGTTTGATCACAGCCTGACACGTTAGGCAAAAACCACAACTACAAAAAAGCCTAATACTAGACGTCACATCACAGACGGTTCCCCAAAACTGTCAGTATTAAATACAAGCACAGACGATTTTAGTTTGGAGACCATCTATGTTATTACCAGCGATAAAAACCGCCTATGAAGAGGTAATATCACAGACGGTTCATGGTGAAAACCATTTGTGAAATATCATAGACAGTTATTAACAAGAATTATCTATGATATTACCAAATATCACAGCGATTTTGTTTGAATCATCTGTGATACTTCACAGATGATTTGTATTACAAACCGTATGTGATAATTAAGTCATCATAGATGATTTTTCTTGAAAATTGTCTATGATAATTCCACTATATTAACTGTGCATAGACCGTCAACTCTTTGTCTTAAATTCCATATCTAGGTTGCTGCTTTGAGGTGGCCATTTGGTGAAAGGAGACTATTTAGCAAGAGTGATTGTGGATCCTAATTGCATTATTATTTAGATCTATGGCTGATAGGTGTGCCTCGATCTCGCCATTATGAGAGTTTCAAGGGTATCGGGAACTGTTGTGGTTACAGACCAAACAGAGAGAGAGATGGTAGTGGAGAGTGAGGGAGATGAGTAATGGCCTGGCTTCTCCCCATGGCCTGTATCCATATATATGTACACATGAGGAGTGCTTTTACAGTTATACCCTTACATCTGGTCATCCCTTCCAGGGGCACTTATGTCATTTCACATGGCCTATTCTGGGCCTTATAACCTCCTACCAGGCCTGCTGCGTTTAGGTGGGGCCACCCCTACAATAGGAGCCTCTCATGGAGAAGGGCTTCACAGGGCCGAAGCCATGTTGCCGAGTCCTTTGGCCCCCTCCGTCCCTGCGGCCTGTGAACTTTTCCAAACTTGACCAAGGGCTGCGGCCGTAGCCGAAGTAGACGCGCGCGCTCCGTCCCTTACCCTTCGAACGGGTGGCAGCGGAGCTGGCGCCTAGGCCAAAGTAGACGCGCGCGCTCCGTCCCCTACCCTTCGAACGGGTGGCAGTGGAGCTGGCGCCTAGGCTGAACTAGACGCGCGCCCTCCGTCCCCTACCCTTCGAACGGGTGGCAGCGGAGCTGGCGCCTAGGCCGAAATAGACACGCGCGCTCCGTCCCCTACCCTCCGAACGGGTGGCAGCGGAGCTGGTGCCTAGTCGAAGTGCGTCGGGGGCGTTGCGCCGGCACAGGTAAGCGTAGCGGGCCTCTGAGCTGCCGCATATGCCTTAAGTGATAAGGGACGCGCTGCGACGCTCGTTCTTCTGGCCGTCCACGTGGAGAAGCGTGCTTGGTGCGGTGCGGGCCTTGAGGCGTCGTGACCATTAATGTAACGACGCACTTCCGGCGGTTGGACTTCCGCTGGTTGGACTCCTTCTGATTGGACTTCCGGCGGTTGGACTTCCGCCGGTTGGACTCCTGCCGATTGGACTTCCGCCGGTTGGCTCCCCTGCTGATGGGGTATATATACGGCGCTGGTGCGGCGTTGTTCCTGCATGTATTTTGATAGACGCTACTACCCTAAAATGGGCCCCTTCTGTGCGTCAACATTCCCTAGCGGCGGCGGCAGGGGAATGTTGATGTCTTGATGGAGGTCCATTTTCTTGGGAAACTTGGTCAGCGTCGGTTATCGGTAACCGTAGCGCTTCACGCCCTCGCTGCGTGTTTACGCACCTGCGGCAAGGTTTGCCTGTTCTCCTTAATGAGACCTACCTTCAATCGGTGTTCCCGATGGAGCCCGCCCGCATCACTTTGAAAAATGCTGATGCAATCGTAGGTGGCTGTTAAGGAGAACGAGGCGACTTTGCGGGACATGACCTCGCCTTTGCCGTTCGCGCGTCCGTTTCTCGAAGTCAAGGTCGGGCGAGGCGCGCGGTGGTGTGGCGATCGAGAAGACGGCCTCCTGCGCGCGCGCCGCGCCTCGTATGAAAATGGCAGGTTTGACTTGTTCGTGAGACGATATGCTTGAGGTCATCTGTGTCCGCTGACTGTGCCAACTGGGCTATCGTCAAGGAACATTGATGTACTGAAGCTTATCTGTCTACGAGAACCTGTCAAAACCTGGCGCACACCAGCCGCTGCGCTCCCAAAACATGGAAAGCCCAGAGGCCTAAATCCCTGATGGTTTAGGTCATGTCGAGGCTGCCGCCGAGGTTGCTTGGCCCGCGGCGGCTCACCGTTATTCCCTGGCTCAGGGTCGAGGCGGGCGGCAAAGTACCTCAGCTAAAGTGTGGATCCGCCGGTATCAAGCTGCCGACGTCGACGCAGCAGAAATGGTGTCGAGTCGGAGTAGACGCGCGTGCTCCGTCCGCTACCCTCCGAACAGGTGGCAGCGGAGCTGGCGCCTAGCCGAAGTAGACGCGCGCGCTCCGTTCCCTACCTTTCGAACGCATGGCAGCGGAGCTGGCATCTAGCCAAAGTAGACGCGCGCACTCCGTCCCCTACCCTTCAAACGGGTGGCAGCGGAGCTGGCGCCTAGCGGAAGTAGGCGCGCGCGCTCCGTCCCCTACCCTTCCAATGGGTGGCACGGAGCTGGTGCCTAGCCAAAGTAGGCACACACGCTCCGTCCCCTACCCTTCGAACGGGTGGCGGCGAGCCGGGCGCCTAGCCGGCGCAGACGCGCGCGCTCCGTCCCCTACCCTTGAGCGGGTGGCGGCGGGCTGGCTCCTGGTCGAAGTGGACGCGCGCGCTCCGTCCCCTACCTTTGAACGGGTGGCAGCGGAGCTGGCGCCTAGGCCGAAGTAGACGCGCGCCCTCCGTCCCCTACCCTCCGAACAGGTGGCAGCGGAGCTGGCGCCTAGTCGAAGTGCGTCGGGGGTGTTGCGCCGGCACAGGTAAGCGTAGCGGGGCTCTGAGGCGCCGCATATGCCATAAGTGATAAGGGACGCGCTGCGACGCTCGTTCTTCTGGCCGTCCATGTGGTGAAGCGTGCTTGGCGCGGTGTGGGCCTTGAGGCGTCGTGACCATTAATGTAACGACGGACTTCCGGCGGTTGTACTCCTGCCGATTGGACTTCCGCCGGTTGGCTCCCCTGCTGATGGGGTATATATATGGCGCTGGTGCGGCGTTGTTCCTGCATGTATTTTGATAGAAGTCGCACCTAAATGGGCCCTTCCAGTGCATCAACATTCCCTAGCGACGCCGGCGGCAGGGAATGTTGATGTACCGATGGAGTCCATTTTCTTGGGAGTTTGGTCGGTGTCGGTTATCGGTAGCCAGCCGCGCTTCACGCCTCGCGCTGCGTTTACGCACATGGCGGCAAGGTTTGCCTGTTCTCCTTAATGACCTACCTTGATCGGTGTTCTGATGGAGCCCGCCCGCATCACTTTGAAAATGCTGATGCAATCGTAGGTGCCCCGTTAAGGAGAACGAGGCGGACTTTGCGGGACATGACCCTCGCCTTTGCCGTTCGCGCGCGGGTCCGTTTCGAAGTCAAGGTCGGCCGAGGCGCGCCGTGGATGGTGTGGCGATCGAGAAGACGGCCTCCTGTGCGCGCGTGCTCGTATGAAGATGGCAAGGTTTGACTTGTTCTCGTAGACAGATATGCTTGAGGTCATCTGCGTCCGCTGACTGTGCCAACTGGGGCCATCATCAAGGAACATTGATGTACTGAAGCTTATCTTTCTACGAGAACCTGTCAAAACCTGGCGCACACCAGCCGCTGCGCTCCCAAAACATGGAAAGCCCAGAGGCCAGAATCCCTGATGGTTTAGGCCATGTCGAGGCTGCCGCCGAGGTTGCTTGGCCCACGGCAACTTGACGTTATTCCCCAGCTCAGGGTCGAGGCGGGCGGCAAAGTACCTCAGCTAAAGCGGGGATCTGCCGGTATCAAGCTGCCAACATCGACGCAACAGAAATGGCGTCGAGTCGGAGTAGACGCGCATGCTCCGTCCGCTACCCTCCGAACGGGTGGCAGCGCTGAGCTGGCGCCTAGCCGAAGTAGATGCGCGCGCTCCGTCCCTACCTTTCGAACGAGTGGCAGCGGAGCTGGCATCTAACCGAAGTAGACGCGCGCGCTCCGTCCCCTACCCTTCAAACGGGTGGCAGCGGAGCTGGCGCCTAGCGGAAGTAGGCGCGCGCGCTCCGTCCCCTACCCTTCGAACGGGTGGCAGCGGAGCTGGTGCCTAGCTGAAGTAGGCGCGCGCGCTCCGTCCCCTACCCTTCCAACGGGTGGCAGCGGAGCTGGCGCCTAGTCGAAGTGGATGCGCGCGCTCCGTCCCCTACCCTTCGAACGGGTGGCAGCGGAGCTGGCGCCTAGTCGAAGTGGATGCGCACGCTCCGTCCATTACCCTTCAAACGGGTGGCAGCGGAGCTGGCGCCTAGGCCGAAGTGGGCGCGCGTTCCATCCCCTACCCTCGAGCGGGTGGCGGAGCCGCGCGCTGGTCGGCGCGCGCGTCGAGGTGTTGCGCGCACGCAGTAAGCGTGGCGGGCCTCGAGCCGCCGCATATGCCTTAAGTAATAAGGGACGCGCTGCGGCGCTCGTTCTTCTGGCCATCCACGTGGTGAAGAGTGCTTGGCGCGCTGCGGCCTTGAGGCGTCGTGACCATTAATGTAACGACGGACTTTCAGCGGTTGGACTTCCGCCGGTTGGACTCTGCCGATTGGACTTCGCGGTTGGCTCCTGCGATGGGGTATATATCGCGGCCCAAGCGGCGTTGTTCTACATGTATTTTGATAGAAGTCGCTCCTAAAATGGGCCCCTTCAGTGCATCAACATTCCCTAGCGACGCCGGCGGCTTGGGAATGTTGATGTCTTGATGGAGGTCCATTTTTCTTGAAGCTTGGTCAGCGTCGATTATCGGTAGCCAGCGCTTCACGCCTCGCTGCGTTTCTGCACACGACGGCAAGGTTTGCCCTGTTCTCCTTAACAGACCTACCTTCAGTCGGTGTTCCTGATGGAGCCCGCCCGCATCACTTTGAAAAATGCTGATGCACTGTAGGTGGCCTGTTAAGGAGAACGAGGCAGACTTTGCGGGACATGACCCTCGCCTTTGCCGTTCGCGCGCGCGGGTCCGTTTCTCGAAGTCAAGGTCCAGGCCGAGGCCGCGGCCAGGCTGGTGTGGCGATCGAGAAGACGGCCTCCTACGCGCGCGCCGCGCTCTCGTATGAAGATGGCAAGGTTTGACTTGTTCTCGTAGACAGATATGCTTGAGGTCATCTGCGTCCGCTGACTGTGCCAACTGGGGCCATCGTCAAGGAACATTGATGTCTCAAGCTTATCATCGCCAACGAACTGTCAAAACTGGCGCACACCAGCGCTGCGCTCCCAAAACATGGAAAGCCCAGAGGCCTGAATCCCTGATGGTTTAGGTCATGTCGAGGCTGCCGCCGAGGTTGCTTGGCCCGCGGCGGCTTGCCGTTATTCCCCGGCGCAGGGTTGAGGCGGGCGGCAAAGTACCTCAGCTAAAGCGGGGATCCGCCGGTATCAAGCTGCCGACGTCGACACAGCAGAAATGGCGCCGAGTCGGAGTAGACGCGTGTGCTCCGTCCGCTACCCTCCGAACGGGTGGCAACGGAGTTGGCGCCTAGCCGAAGTAGACGCGCGTGCTTCGTCCCCTACCTTTCGAACGAGTGGCAGCAGAACTGGCATCTAGCCAAAGTAGGCACGCGCGCTCCGTCCCCTACCCTTCGAACGTATGGCAACGGAGCTGGCACCTAGCCGAAGTAGGCGCGCGCGCTCCGTCCCCTACCCTTCAAACGGGTGGCAGCGGAGCTGGCACCTAGCCGGCGGCGCCGCGCTCCGTCCCTACCCTTCGAGCGGGTGGCGCGAGCCGGGCGCCAGCCCTGCAGGCGCGTGCCCTCCCTCCCTACCCTTGAGCGGGTGGCGGCGGGCCGGCGCCAGCCGGCGAGCGCGCGCGCTCCATCCCCTACCCTTGAGCGGTGGTGGCCGGTGGCGCCTAGCGAAGTAGACGCGCGCTCGGTCCCCTACCCTTCAACGGGTGGCAGCGAGCGGGCGCCAGCCGGCAGATGCGGCGCTTCGGTCCCCTACCCTTGAGCAGTGGCGGCGGGCCGGCGCCTGGCCGGCGCGCGCCGCTCGGTCCCCTACCCTTGAGCGGGTGGCGGCGAGCCGGCGCCTAGCCGGCGTAGACGTGCGCGCTCGTCCCCTACCCTTGAGCGGGTGGCGGCGAGCTGGCGCCTGCCGGCAGAGCGCCGCGCCCTCCGTCCCTACACTTCGAGCGGGTGATGCGGTGGGCGCCGCCGGGCAGGGCGCCGCGCTCCGTCCCCTACCATTGAGCGGGTGGCAGCGGGCTGGCCTCTGCCGTAAGCGCGCGCGCTCCGTCCCCTCCCTTCGAGCGGGTGGCGCCGAGCCGGGCGCCGCCGGGCAGGCGCGCGTGCCCTCCTCCCTACCCTTGAGCGGGTGGCGGCGAGCTGGCGCCTGGCCGGCAGCGCCCGCTCCGTCCGTACCCTTCGAGCGGGTGGCGCGAGCTGGCGCCTGGCCGGGCGTAAGCGCGCGCTCGGTCCCCTACCCTTGAGCGGGTGGCGGTGGAGGTGGCGCCTGGCGGCGTAGACGCGCGCGCTCGGTCCCCTACCCTTCCAACGGGTGGCGGCGAGCGGCGCCTGCCGGAAAGACGCGCTCGGTCCCTACCCTTCAACGGGTGGCGCGGGCCGGCGCCTGCCGGTAGACGCGCGCGCTCGTCGCCTACCCTTCAGCGGGTGGCGGCGGGTGGCGCCTAGCCGGCAGACGCGCGCGCTCGCCGCCTACCCTTCGAGCGGGTGGCGGCGGGCTCGCGCCAGCCGGCGTGGCGCCGCGCTCCGTCCCCTACCCTTGAGCGGGTGGCGCGCGGTGGTGCCTAGCCGGCAGTAGGCGCGCGCGCCGTCCCCTACCCTTGAGCGGGTGGCGCGGTGCCGGCGCCTGCCGGCGAATGAACGCGCGCTCCGTCCCTACCCTTGAGCGGGTGGCGGCGGAGCTGGCGCCTAGCCGGTAGGCGCGCGCTCTGTCCCCTACCCTTCGAATGGGTGGCAGGGGAGCTGGCGCCTAGCCCAAGTAGACGCGCGCGCTCCGTCCCCTACCCTTCGAACGGGTGGCAGCGGAGGTGGCGCCTAGCCGAAGTAGATGCGTGTGCTATGTCCCCTACCCTTCGAACGTGTGGTAGCGGAGCTGGTGTCTAGCCGAAGTATACGCGCGCGCTCTGTCCCCTACCCTTCGATCGGGTGGTAGCGGAGCTGGAGCCTAGCCGAAGTAGGCGCGTGCACTCCATCCCCTACCCTTCGAACGGGTGGCAGCGGAGCTGGCGCCTAGCTGAAGTAGACACGCGCGCTCCGTCCCCTACCCTTCGAACGGGTGGCAGCGGAGCTGGCGCCTAGCCGAAGTAGATGCGCGCGCTCCGTCCCCTACCCTTCGAACGAGTGGCAGCGGAGCTGGCGACCTCGCATCGCGAACACCGCCACGCATGCGGTGATTGAGATCTCACGATGCGGTCCTGCGCTGCAAAGGTTCCTGGAATCACGCCGGCCCCCGGTCTGCCAGGGTTAGGTTGCCGTACCGTGCGACCCACCTCGACGCGTACAGGGCATGCGGCGGCTTATAACTGGTGCACGACGGGAGGTGGAAGGTTGCGCGCTCGCGGCTGCTCGCCCCTTCCCTAGGGAAGGGGGACACGGGGCGGGCATGAATGGCGCAGCGTCGAAGCTGTTGTGATCCCATGGCCCATTAGTGCGCCTTTAATGGCGGCTGGAGAGCGTCGTGCTGTGACGGTCCTTGGCGCTGTTGTCGTGGCCCTTCGCCTTTGGTTATGGGGAATTGTGCGGGACGGGCCTTTGTACGACTGCGGTCGCGTCCCGCACGCGGACCGTCGCGACGCTTCGGTATTGGGGCGAGGTGGCTTGAATTAGCCCTCGTGACTGCGCTCCCGCAGTTGTACGCCCCCTTCTTGCTTGCATCGCTTTCCATACTCCCGTAGTATTCTTCACCGCTATACTCTTTCCAGGAGATGCAATGGCATCTGATGGCAAGCGTGGTCAGGCGGGTGGTGTCTGCGGCATCCGTCGGCGGTCCTCGCCGCTAGAGGTGAAATACGCGCTCAAAGAGCGCGACCCGGCGACGACGGACAAGCAGTGGCTGGTGGCGGAGAAGGAAGGCACGTTCTCCAGCGAGTTAGGCCCCTCGCTCGTAACCGAGAAGACAATCCAAGCACTGCTGCGCGCGAGGAAACTGTCCGAGCGCCAGTGGTACGATTGCCTGCCGCCGATGAGACGGAACCGCGCCCCGAGAGGTCGGAGGCCCTCGTATTCTCGCCTTTTTGGACATGGGGCTCCGCATCCCGGCGGCGGCAATCGTGGGTGACGTGCTGCGGACCTTCGGTGGAGCGCTGCACAATCGACTCGACGCCGTGGCGGCTCGCGATGTCTGATTGGGCCTTGCGCTCGGGAGCGTGCTGGCCCAGTGCTTCATTGTTCGCCTACATGCACGAGGCATGGTGCCAACCCAAGGAGCGGAAGGACGGGACGCTGTCGAGCTTCGGCAGCGTCACCTTCATTCTTCGGTCAACTTGCAACAAGCTCTTCCTTGCGAACTCCACTCGCGGGAAGTGGGGGCGCACGGAGCCGTGTTGCCTTCACCGACAGCAGCAGCAGAAGTCGAGGTGCTCCCTGCAGAAACTGCCACAGCGGAACCTTCGCCCCCGGGTGCTGCAGCCGCGGGGCCTCTCCGCGGCGGCTCGCTGGGCGGTGTCGTTCTTTGCCGCCCGGCTAGCGGTCGTGTGTACGGCCGGAGCTCCACCGGACGCCGCGGGGATTCATTGTGGCGATGGGCATCAGAAGCTTGTGGGACTCCAATGCAGATGCCGAAGACCTTGCGGCATGTGCCCCCTCTGCCCCCTTGGCCACGCCGCCCGCCGTGCAGGAACGGTCATCGCCGGCCCCAAACGCGGAGGCTTCTACTCGCTGCGGGACCATGCTTTCTGTGGGGGCTCACGCCACCGCAGCCCCGTCTGGGAATAGGGGGGCGGGTCCCCAAAGCCCTCCTTCTGCTACCAAAGGTAGGGTGGCTTAGCTTACCCTGATGTATTCTTTTATGCCTTGCGGTGCTCACCTGCATCCCTGTTTGCAGTGTCGCTCATTCTGGAGGAGCGCTTGGCGGAACACGGGACCTCCGCGCGTGTGAGCCCCGTGGACTTCGTGCCTCCCCCGGAGACGCTAAGGGCGTGGCGCGGGATTGTGGATGACGCGGCTGCCAGCATCGACCAGCAAGCGCTGCAGGCCTACGGGGCGGGGGCGCCTCGGGGGCGCCTTCAAGCTGTCTGGGGTGAGGGTAAGTACTCACACGACAACGCCTGGCCCGGCTGAGCTTGTTAAGTCTTTCCATTTTGCAGACACTTGTGCTGGGGCAGGCCTTGCAAACGGCCTATAGTCGTGCCCAAAGGGCGCATGAGGATAGGCTGCGGGCCGCCGAGGACGAGCTACGCGAAGCCTCGGGAGCCCGTTCTGCCCAGGATGCCCGCATCCGCCAGCTGGAAGCGGAGTGCGCCGAAGTGAAGGCGCACGCCGAGGGACTTGCTGCGTCGGCGCGGGAGTCGGCCGCGGAGGCTGTGCAGCAGGAGTTTGCGGCGGAGCGGGATGGGCTCCTGCAACAGGTCGCCTTGCTAGAAAAGGAAAAAGGCGAGCTCGCCTTGACTCTAGCGGAGCGTAACCAGACGCTTGGCGACACCTCGGTGATTGCATGGGACGCCATGCAAGCGCTGGAGAGCCATCTCCAAGGGCTGGTAGCTAAGGTGCCGGACCGCACCTTTGGCCCGGAGGAGCTGTCTCGGACCCTCCGCTGGGTCGGAGATGCCGCCAACGTCGCGCGCGGCACTGCGACGACCTTCGGCAAACACTGCGCGAACACATCGGCATGCCTGGTGTGCGCGCTCCTGTAGCACCGCGGTTGCACGCACGTCGCCGGGCTAGAGGACCCCCAGCTGGAGATGCCCGGCGGGGCCGGAGTAATGTCCGGCGCCGTCCGCTCCGCTCGCCGCGCCATCAAGCCCTTCTACGAACGGATCTGGAATTACGTCGGGGCAGACGCTGCGCGGGTCGAACTCCGGAAGTCACTTTATGGGGAGGGGAGCCTCGGCCAATTCCTGGACGGGGTCCCTCGACGCGACGAGGGCGATGTTGAGGCCTCCGAAGGCGCCAGGAACTCGCAGGTGTGACGCCGTGGTGCCTAGGTGTAGGCGTGCGTTGTAATGCCCCCTCTTTTTGTGAAGGAAGTACACGCTTGCTTCATAAATTCTGACTTTCGCCTATGTCCCGGGCAGCTTCCTTGCTGGGGCCGACTTCTTGCGGCCGACCTTGCCACCCGGTGACGCCTTCGACCTAGCGAAGGGCCGAAGAGTCGCTGGACTTTTGGGCGGGGGGACTTTCTTCCGGTGGAACCCCGTCCTTATCGCGTGTTAACGACGAGCCTGCCGAATAACTACTTTGAGCGGCAGGGATGTTGGCGGGCCTGTGTACTTGAAAGATTTTCCCGATATATAGATCTCCTGATAATTAGGACATGCGCGGTTGTGCTATGCGGAGCCGAGATCCCCACACTCCAAGTTCGCCGTTAGTGTGAACCGTGTGAGCGCTGCCTCCTGCTCGTCGCCCGGGTGCCAGTGCGCCCGCGGGGTTCGCGCGTTGAGTACTCCGTGGAGCTAGCGCGTGCGGAGGTAGTTGTTGACACTACGACCTGCTGAAAGTCCGTAGACTGGCGCGTGCGAAGGCGGGCCTCCACACTACAACCTGTTTATAGTCCGTAGACTGGCGCGTGCGAAGGCGGACCTCCACACTACGACCTGTTTAGAGTCCGTAGACTGGTGTGTGCGAAGGCGGACCTCCGCACTACGACCTGTTTAGAGTCCGTAGACTGGCGCGTGCAAGGGCGGACCTCGCACGATGACCTGTTTAAAGTCTCGTGGATCGCGCGCGTCGCGGCGAACCTCCGCACTCGACCTGTTTAGAGTCCGTAGATCGGCGCGTGCGGCGGACCTCCGCACTTTCGACACTGTTTAGAGTCCGTGGACCGGCGCGTGCGGCGGACCTCCGCAGACGACTGTTTAAAGTCTCGTGGATCGGCGCGCGCGGCGGACGACTCCGCACGATGACTGTTTAAAGTCTCATGGATGGCGTGTGCGGCGGACCTCCGCACTCACGACTGTTTAGAGTCCATAGATCGGCGCGCGCGGCGGACCTCCGCATGGCGACTTGTTTAAAGTCTCGTGGATCGCGCGCGGGCGGACGCCGTCGCCCCACCGAGGTGGGGCAGCCTCTGGTGTATCGCATATTCCACGTGCGCGCCGACGCTGGGGCCAGCCTCTGGCGCGCAACGTCGGTACTCTGGAACTCCCGGAATTGGTTTCCATAGTACCCCCTGCGTACACCTCCCGTGATGTGCGGCGAGCCTCAACGTGGCAGCCGCGCAAGATTCGCGTGGGATCGGCGTCCACGTCTGATTTATACTCCGGGGAGTACGCACAAGGACGAAGTCCCTGGCGTGCGCGGGGTTCGCGTCTTGTTTATACTCAGTAGAGTGCGCAGGGAGAACATCCGCGTCTTATTTATACTCCGTAGAGTGCGTGGGGTCGACATCCACGTCATTTTTATACTCCGGAGAGTATGCACAAGGACGAAGTCCCTAGCGTGCACGGGGTTCGTGTCTTGTTTATACTTAGTAGAGTGCGCAGGGAGAACATCCGCGTCTTATTTATACTCCGTAGAGTGCATGCAGAGGCGTCCCCCCACACGTCTTTGTTTATACTCATGCCCGTGTCTTCGACGGAGAGTGCACACGCGAACGTGCGTCTTCGTTTATACTCATGCCCGTGTCTTTGACGGAGAGTGCACACGCGAACGTGCGTCTTCGTTTATACTCATGCCCGTGTCTTTGACGGAGAGTGCATACGCGAACGTGCGTCTTTGGTTATACTCAAACCCGTACCCCTGGCTAGGGAGAGTGCACATGCGAACGTGCGTCTTTGGTTTACACTCATGCCCGTACCCCTGGCTACGGAGAGTGCACACGCGAACGTACGTCTTTGGTTTATACTCATGCCCGTACCCCTGGCTACGGAGAGTGCACATGCGAACGTGTGTCTTTGGTTTATACTGTGGGAGCACACGCGTAGGCGAGGCCTCCGCGTGTGCTCGCCGCGTATTTTTGCAAGGGTAATATGTTGGCGACAAACGGAACTTTATTACATTCCCGTTTGCGCGGGTAAGCGATTACATACGACAGGGGGGGTACTAACCGTTTGTGCTCAGCGCGGCCGGAGCCTCTAGTAGTTGCACTATCGGCAGGGCGTGCGGAGTCGCCCCCGGATGGCGCCATGGGCCTTCGCACGGCGGTGCCGATCCTAGGTGTGCCGCTGCCCGCCGCGACGGGGACATCTGGTGTCGTGCTCGATGCGCCAGGCCATGTCCTGGTCGCACCGAACGGTGATGATGGCTCGCGGCCCCGGGAGCTTCATGCATAAATAGTCGTGATGCGGTACCACCCCGAAGGAGTTGAGGATTGGACGCCCCAATATAGCATTGTATGGGTATGGGAGGTCGACGACGTCGAATGTGGCGTCTTCGACCCTTGCATTGTCGCCCTGGCCGAAGGAGACCTGCAGGCATATTTGGCCGAGCGACCGTAGAGGTTGTCCTCCGAAGCCTTGTAGTGGGACTCCCGATGGGCCGAGGCGACTTCGGGGGATCCCCATATGGTCGAAGGCTGCCGCGAACAGAATGTTCGCGGAACTGCCGCCATCAACCAGGGCACGTCCCACGTCGCATCCCGCTATAATGACTCGGACGACCAGGGGGTCGTGGTGGGGAAGCTCCACGCCTTCGGCATCGGCGGGGGTGAACGTGAACTCATGCTGTGCCCAGTCCGGCGGTGTCTGTGCTGGATATGCCGCCACGTGGTGTAGCCTCCGCACGTAGGCCTTCCGCTGCCGTGCCGAGGCAAACTCCAACGAGGAGCCTCCGGAGATGACGTTGATAACCCTTCGGTGGGTGGCCTCCGGAGCCTGTAGCTGCAGAAAGCCCTCCTGAGGCTGCTGCACGTGGGCCTGAATCCGCAGAGGACCCTCATGGGGCTGCGTCCCTTGTGCCTGAATGTGCACGGGGGCTTCGTATGGGTGCTGTACGTGGGCCACCACGGGCGGGCGTGCTTCCAGGTTCCTGTCCCTGGTGATGCTCTCGCGGAGCGCTGCGATAGAGGTGCACGTGCGGGTGTCATGGTTGCCACAACCGTGGATCGCGCACCACAGCCCACGGTGTTGGTCGTCGTAATCTCCACGGCCTTTATCGTTGCGGCCCGCCACGTCGCGCCCGGCCTCGGCGCCCCGACCGCCCGGCCGCGGAGCGCCGTCGGAATCGCCGATGTCGGGCGTACCAGCCTCGCCGCAACTTCTGCTGCCACGCTTGGGCCTGTCGGATGACTCCTTGTGCGGGCATCCCTGCGGTCGGCGCATCCTGGGCGACTCACGCACGTTTTCCCTTCGAAGAACCGTCCTTCGGCGGATCTTCAGCTTTTGCCGAGGCACCGGCCTGGTTGGTGTCAGAGTCGTCACCTTGCCTTCGCCGTGCATCCTCTTCCGCCCTGGCGTATTCCTCCATTTTGTCAAAGAGCTTCGTCACTGTCTTAATTGGCTTTCGTGCGTTGTACTCGGCCATCGGGCCCGGGCGAAGGCCCTGTTTGGCTGCATTGACAACGGTGGTTTCATTAACATCTTTGACTTGACAACGTATCTTTGCGAAGCGTTTGAAGTAGTCCCGGAGCTTCTCCGAAGGTTTCTGCTTTACGGCGAAGAGCTGGTCCGCGTCGACCCGCTCGACATAATTTCCTTGAAAGTTGTTGTGAAGGCGGTCGCGGATCTGCTCCCACGCATAGATGGAGTTCGGCTCTATGGTAAAAAACCGGGAGAGCGCCACTCCTTGCAACGCGAGGGGGAGTCCCTTCGCCTTTGTGGTGTCATCTTCGCCCGCGGCCTCGATTGCGGTTTCATACACGCGCACGAACTCGCGGGGGTCCGTGTCGCCTTTGTAGGGCTCAATGACACTGGGGAATTTGAAGTCTTCGGGCCACGCCGCTTGCTGTAGTCCTGCCGAAAGTGGGGACTCTGGATCGACGCGCCGTAGCGGGATGCGGCTGGATGTGGGGGCGTCGCGGCTGTCCGCCCTTTCCGGCGTGGGCTCTGGCGCGACCACCGGCGCGGCTTGTTGGCTCCGAGCCTCTTGTATGTCTCGGACAGCCCCGTGAAGATCCCCGGCTCCTGCCGAACGCTGAGGGCCGCCACAGGCGCTTCCACCGCTGTGTGGGGCGGGGCCGCCAAAGACGCCCAACGGACAGATCGGCGCGGGCATGACCGCGTCGCGAGCTCCCGAGCTGCCGGTCGCTCCGTTGTGGCTACCTCGAACTGCCCGATCCGCGCTACCGGCGAGGGTTGCGGCGAGGGCGGCGAGGTCGGCTGCCGTCGCGTCGGCGGGGTCGGTCGTCGCCGCGCCGGTGTCGACATCTTCGACCACGGGGTTGGTCGTCGCAGTGTCGGTGATGGGGTTGGTCGTCGCAGCGCCGGTGACGGGGTTGGTCGTCGGGGTGCCGGTGACGGGGTTGGTCATCGCAGCGCCGGTGTCGGGGTTGGTCGTCGCGGTGCCGGTGACAGGGTTGGTCGTCGCGGTGCCGGTGACGGGGTTGGTCGTCGCAGCGCGAACGTCGACGTCCTCGACCACCGCACCTGCGTCGCCACCCGCGCTCGCAGCAGCCGATGCCTAAGCCCTGGTACCCATGCGACGCTCGGCCCGCCGCCTTCTTTCCTTCGCCGCCGTTGACGGCTTTTTCTGCCATCCTTTTTCATGTTTGGGCTTACTCTGTCCTCCCCACGGACGGCGCAAACTGTTGTGGTTACAGACCAAATAGAGAGAGAGATGGTAGTGGAGAGTGAGGGAGATGAGTAATGGCCTGGCTTCTCCCCATGGCCTGTATCCATATATATGTACACATGAGGAGTGCTTTTACAGTTATACCCTTACATCTGGTCATCCCTTCCAGGGGCAATTATGTCATTACACATGGTCTATTCTGGGCCTTATAACCTCCTACCAGGCCTGCTGGGTTTAGGTGGGGGCCACCCCTACAACAGGGACCATTGGAAGGAAAGCAATTACTCCAGATATGGATGCGTATGTTCAAGCCCATTTCACGGTGTTGCAACACATGACCGGAGTGTCCCTGTATATCGACCAGCACAAGGACGTGCTTCAATAATAGAATCTAGAGCAGCTAAATGTTTGGATCATGCAACTGCACAATAGTTGATTCAACCAATGGTTGAAGGAGCGACTTGCTAGGAGCTCGTCAAGTGATATATTGACATGGTTGGCAAAAGGGGCAGTATTTACAGTTGTGACATGGCAAGCATATGACATAGGGTACATATTCTATACAAAGGCTTAGGATGTAAAGTGCACTAACCAGAATAGTAGTGTCAGCATAGATATGTCAGTACCGATGGGTTGAGGAACTCCTACTATGGGTTCATAAAGGAGATTTGGGAGCTCGACTACGTGCTTTTCAAGTTCTCCTTGTTTCAGTGCCATTGGGTCCATCTCCCGCAAGTGAAGGTCGACAAGTACGATGTCACTACCGTTGACCTGAAGCATGTCGGATACAAAGATAAACCATTCGTACTTGCTAACCAAGTTGTTCAAATTTTCTATGTAACTGACCAGGCAATAAGAAGTGCTACATAGTTTTTCATAGAAAAAGGAGGATTGTCGGAGTTGAGAATGTAGTGGATGAGGAAGAATACAATCAATTTGATGAGTTGCCTCCTTTATGAAATGGCATAAGTATCGAGGAAGAACAACGTGACAAAACTAGCTACATATGTGTCGATCATCATGAAGGGCTAATTTTTAAAGGAAATATGTAAGTGGAATGATGAATGAAATGTTTATATGTCATATATTATGTATTTGCATTTATATATGTGCATGAGAATATGTGATATATATATATATATATATATATATATGTGTGTGTGTGTGTGTGTGTGTGTGTGTGTGAATTTGCATATATGTATTGACAATGTGTGATATATGTAAATTTGCATTTATGTATATGAGAATGTGTGATATATATATATATATATATATATATATATGTGTGTATATGTGTGTGTGTGTGTGTGTGTGTGTGTGTGTGTGTATGTGAATTTACATTTATGTATATGATAATGTGTGATATATATGTGAATTTGCATTTATGTATGTGAGAATGTGTGATATATATGTTGATGCGAGTAGGGATCATGATAGACAGATTTAAAGTAAAATCGTCTGTGATATTTATAATCACGGATGGTTCTAAATTAAAAATGTCTGTGATATTTTATTGTTACAGATGATTTTTATTTGGAACCATCTATGATGATAACTATCACAAACGGTTCTGAATTAGAACCATTTGTGATTATTCCACTATATATATTGTGCTTTAGGTTTTCCATACTGTACTAACGCTACACCCCAGCCCCCACTTAACACTGCCACCTCCCCCTAGCACGTTGCTGCCTTCCCCGACTCTGGCAACCCTCCTCCCCCGTGCATGGTGCCTCCACAAAGCCCGACGCCGCATCCCCCAAGCCCATCGCCGCTGCCTTGACTCTGGCTACCCTCCTTCCCAGCGCCTGGTGCTCTTCTCCTCCCCTGAGCACGCCACCTCTCCCAACACACCGCCTCCCCCAAGCACTCCACCTCCCCGAGCACGTTGCCTCCCTGAGCCCCACAGTGAGTTTTACTTTATGTTCTTGATTTCTCTGTGAGATCAAATTGTGCATTAGTTAGCTATGCTAATTTCTCTGTTCATTATCTCTAAAATCTAATTGTCGGCTGGCACTGGGAGAACATTGCATGATAGATTGTGGGTTTTTGATTGCTCACTAAGGAAATTTGTCAAGATTGAAATCAAACTGAGAATCTAGGATTATTCTACTTGTTTGAATTCACATTTGCTAGTTGTATACTTCTATGCAGTGTAGTCGGTAGCTTACTGTTGTCCTTTGGCTTTGTCAAATATATGTTGGTTCTATAGTAGTTTATATCTGTTACTTGATTCTAATTTCTGTTGAAATATGTTGATTCTGCATGCTCTTAACATTAATACTACATTGAGGTAATATTCAATTAGACAATCTAGCATAATTTTTGAGGAATTGTCATTGTGATCATTGAAATATTGACAAGAGTGGAAGAAGGCCAAGTTTAGAACTTCTGCAACTCCTCACCTAAGAGCAAAAACACACTTAATATGTGCACTATGCAGATTTTCAATGCCTACTTTTATGTACTAGTCAGCATATTGCCGTATGTTAATGACCTGAATAGTTTCTGTTTCAAGAGATGACACATATATATTCATGTCATTTTCATGTTGTGTCTATGCTTTATTATGCTTAATTATAATTGGAATTAATATGAAAATATTGTTGAAACTGCTTTTCATATTGCTCGAGGGGTTACTTTTATTTTCATTTTTCCCTTAAAGGATGGGCTTTGAAATAGGAGTCATAGAATAATAACGTTCAACAAATTGGGATTCATGTAGCAACTGAATCTAAACTGTGGTAATCATTAAATAATGAATTTATATATGTATATTCATGAGAAAGTAAGAAGGATCACAAGCTGAGCAAGTGAGCATTTATTTATGTAATCAATAATGTATTGTAAATCAGGAAGGATATGATTTGAGCATAACATCACTAAAACTCCATAACACATACCAAGTTACCTATATAGCTTTTAACAAAAGTAAGACTTGTTAGCCTATTTTTTCTAACAATTCTAGTTTACTTGGCACATTGATTTTAGAAATATATTCTAAATTCACCATGAATTGGCTCAAGAAGGCCACTAGAACTGCTCACCTCTATTATCTTTTGAAGATGTCATCCGCTCATTCTTCGACATCGTTGCCAAATGCATGTGATGCACTGTCCTCTATAAAATCCATAAAAAGAAGAGGACAATCGAAAAGGCCCGAGGGCTGATTTACCATCATGAATGTCGATGCGTTTAAGACCCCTCTCAATCCTCCCTAAGTAGTGTCCGCATTCCAGAGAATGGTCACAATAGTTGCACACAATGGATTGGGACCATTTTGACATGCGTCATATTTGCATTTATTTATGTGTCATTTTACCCCATTATTTTTCGCATTTCGAGATCATTTATCATCATTTACACGTTTTTCCATATTTAATTGCTCAAAATAGACCATTTCACAATTTTTGTACTTTTTCGCAGGTCAACACGATCTAGGCGCATAAACGACAAATCTGGACTGCTTCATATAGATGTACGCATCGACACGAACGCGTAGGATCAAACCGCGAAGAAATCGGAACTCTGGAGGTCTAAAACAGAAGAAGCGAAAAGAGAAAAGGACCAATTGGTAAACCCTAGAAACTATGTGGACTAATCCGCAAAATGCCGAAATCCCCAATCCACAAAACCAGTCGCCGCCAGGGAAAGAGGCGAGCCCGGTTTCCTCCTAGCTCAGCCCCTGTTTGCTTCCTCCCCCGATTCTCCTCCTCCACTCCGGCCGCCGGCGAGCGCCGGGCCGCAGCTCGTCGACGCGCCCGCCGCTTCTCCATCCTCCACCGCACCACCTCTTCCTCCGCGCCTCCTTCTCCGTCTCCATCTCGCCAACACCACAGCTCCCTTCTTCCCCACTCGTCGCCTCTCCTCTTGCCCCATCTCGGCGCCGCCGCTTCCTGCAGTCCCTCCGTCGGCAGCTCTGCTCCACGGCGCTGCCTCTCCTCACCTTCTCCACCTCTCCCCGTCCGCATCCGCCTCCCTTCTTCTCCACATCCGGCGCACCACCACTGGCCGCCACCCCTTTTCCACCCGCCTTGCTCTCCCTCTCCTCCACCGAATCCACCTCCACTCTCCGACCACCGTCCTCACCTGCTCCTCCACTAGACCCCCTCTCCGGCCACCTCGTCGCCATCTATCGCCCGCCGACCGCACCTTCTCTGCCCCTCTGCTCTCCTTCCACTTCTCCTCCACCGCACGCCTACCCCCTCTCTTCCACCCGATCTATCGGCGCGCCATCTCTCTCCGCCCCCCTTCACCGCTTCTACACCACGCTGCCCTCACCGCCGGCGTCTCCACCGACACCGACGGCATCAACCTCTGCATCGACTTGACCTACGGCTACTTCACCGATGCCCCTCCAGATCCACGGCCGCCACCATCTCCTCCGCAGCTCCCTCTTCGGTTTATCTCCAGATTCTGTCACTTTATCTTTTTGATGCTCATGATTACTGCTAACATTTTCTGTTAATTTTGCACTGTTAATTACAACTGTAATTCGTGTTTAGTGATTTATGAACTGTGAATGTTAATCTGGGAATGTGAATTTGGTTGATGTCTCACTGTGATTGGTAAAATGTTGAGATTGTGTTATGTGGGTGTGTGATGGTGAATTATGGACTTTTGCACTGTGATAAGTGCTGGTGCACTGAGATGATATTGTCCCCTTTCTGTTATTGTGATATATGCTCACGTGATTTTTGCTATGCTATTCAGCTGTTGCTCCATGTGGGTTAGTGTTTGTGTCCATGGTCAGTGTTCATGTCTTGTGGTTGTGTAGTTGTCAATGTTGGTACCTGTGAATGTTTGAGAGTGTGCGCAAATTAGCTAGTTAGCGACCGTTCTCTCTCTTGCTGTCTCAACCCCCCCTTGTGCTTCTCGTCCTCTCTCTTTTCTCCCTTCCGTGGTCGTTGATAGTTAAGTTGTGCGGTCGTTTGTCATAGTCTTGTGTTTGTCGTGTGCCGTCGTTGTCTAGTTAGCCGTCGATCGCTTTCTCCCTCGTCCTCTCTCAACTCCCTCTTTGCTTCTAAACTCCACTAGTGCTTCTCGACTTCCTCTTTCTGTCTAGCGATCGGTAGTTAATTAGGTCGTCGGACGGTAGTGGTGTCATTGTTCAGTAGTGTGTTGTTCGTTAGTCGTCGTTGTAGTTTGGTCGGTCGTACGACATCCTTTCGTACGGTCGATCGTTTTGTCGTCTGTCGTTTATTTCGTTCGTTTCGTCGTTGTTTGATAGATCGTTTGGTTGTTTTAGTCGTTTTAGTTTAGTTTTCTCCCCTGTTTCATTTGACCTAGCTTTAGTTGAGCACCGGTAGCCTTAGTCTAGTCCCTGTGGAGAACACGACACTCGCCGCTATTTCAGTGGCAACCCGTGCACTTGCGGGTGTGCTATTTTTGCACGATCAAAATAGTTGCACACAATGGATTGGGACCATTTTCAATTCGTGGAAGAAGGTGATCGAAGTTTAGAAAAGTGAGCTGGTGATAAAAGTTTTTCAATTGTTCGAGATCTCGAAAGAACACAAGGCCTCTGTGCAATGACATGCATTGCTAGCAACATGCAAAGTATGGAAGAACTTCAAGAGCATGCTTGTCAAGCAGTATGTGGAGAAGGATCTGATGCCCTTCCGTAAGTATCCATTCCTAAAACTACAATGGCAAGAGTTTGTGGTGATGAAGATGACAGTTCATTTTAGGTGTGAAAATGTAGTGCACATGACCCTTTTGGCAAAAACGCACATCCCTACAGACTCGACACTACTAGATATGCAGGTAAAATCCCGCAATGGAGAAAGGAGGATGAGCAGGCAATCCAGCGAGACACCTCCCCACCATTTGCCGAGATCCCTAATGAGCACGCTCAAAACTAGACAAGAGCGAGGTCATCTATCGTGTCTTCGGGGGCCATCTTCTTTCGCAACCCCATAGACGAGGAAGTGCCACATAGATGAGGTTATCTACGTTAATGTAATATCGATAAATGTCATATATAACTCATTACTTTTATATATATATCATGGTTACTTGTAACAACCCACCTGTTTATTTTCAAATTTTTTAGTAGAAAAAATTATTAAATTAAATTAATTTGGTTTAAAATAAAAAAATTGTATTTTGTTGCTTAAATTTTAATTTTGTTTTGCCCTGAATTTCTGTTTTTAAAAAAGGATGGATTTGAAAAGTATTTTAAGTGAAATCTAAAAATATTATTAAAGAAAGTGATATTTTGATTTTCTATAAAAATCCTTATTCAAATTAATTACTTCGATTTATTGGGATTTTCTGTGTTTTTCTAGAGTTCAAAATCTATTTGAAATTAAAAAATATTTCAAGTATACAAATATAATACCAACTTAAGTTGGAAATATTTTTTTAGTAAGTCCAAAATATCTCCAGGAACTTCTATGAATTTTTCTACAATTTTTGGAATTTATTTCATATTTTTCTGAGCTTTATTGAATTTCTTCAGCTTTTCTGAAAATCAAAATAAAAAATAAACTCCCTTCTTCACTCCGGCCGACGCGTGGACAGCCTAGATTGAGCCACGTCTCGCACGTCCCGGCCCATCCCCACCGTTGCCACACCCCACCTTCCTCCTTCCTCGGGCTAACGTGTGGACGGCCCGATACCACCCACGTCGCTGCCTCAGGCCATCCTCCGCCGTCCCCTCCCACTTATCTCCGTAGCCGTCTGATCTTCATCCGGCTGCTCCCACTTCCTCTCCTCCCTTCCTCTCTCCACGGCCCCACCAGTCAGCCGCTCCCCCTCTCTCCCGCATGGACCCCACCCGTCGATCGCCCCTCTCCCTCCGTCTCTCTCTGCACCACGGGCCCCGCTCGTCTTCTTCCTCCCGCCGTAACCACCCGCCGAAGACGCCGCCACCATCCCCGGCCTTCCTTCTCCCGCGCGAGCCGCACCCCCACGTTCTCCTTCATGCACCACCCACCTTTCCCCCTTTTTCCGTGCCCGACGCCCACCTCCCCACTTCCCCACTCCCACGCCCATTCCCCATCTCCCCGCAATGGCCACCGCCCACCTCCACCCCTCCGGTGAGGAATTTCCGCATGCACGTCCCTCTCCGCCCCCTATAAAACCCCCTCTCGGCTCCGCCTCCTTCCGCACCACCTCCTTCCGCCCTCACTCGCCTCTCCCGAGCACCACACCGCCCTCGCGTCGAGCTTCCCTTTTTTGAGCACCACCAGCCACTCCGACGAGCTCCTCTCGCCGCTTCGGTCGCCCCTGACCCTCACCGGCGCTGCCTTCAGCTTCGCCGCATCGCCTCCGACCTGGCTCGCCCCTCGGCGGGCCTCAACCCCACTGGAGCGCCACCGCACTGAGAGCCGCCCGCCGCCGCCTCTGCCTCCTCGTCGCCGGCTGTCTTCGAGCGCAGCCGAGCTCTGGGCTAGGTAGCAACAGGATCCCCGCATGCATCTCTTCCTCCTCCGATCCTTGCCACTGGCCGCCAACCGCCGGTGAGCTCCCAGACCCGAGCACCACTCCGGCCAACTTGGCCACATCGGCCGTCGAGCTTACGTGGCAGCTGATGTGGTGCCACGCCAGTGCCACCTCAGCGCCTTCCTGTCTCGTCAGCGCCACCCCACCACCAGTGCCACCTCAGCGCTCCCTTCGGTCCATGGACCTTGGCCTACTTATTAGTGACCTGTCTGGAAATCCGACTAGGGCTGACGTCATGCTGGTGTCATAATTCGAATTTTCCTGTAGAAAATTAATTCGGCAGAAAAGAAAATCCCTACTGACATCATAATTCCTATTTTCCTTTAGAAAAATAATTTCAAAAATCCAGTTTATTCATTTTCTTTGATTTTAAACTTCCGAGAGCCTGTTCTTCTTCATCCTAGCTCCGATTGAGCCCATTAAAATTTCTAAATTCATCAAAAATTCTCCTTTATCCATTTCTACCCTCAATTTCAGTACTTGAAGTTTATTTGAATTTATTTAAATTTGATGGGTTATTTTGACATGTAGACTACAACGATTCAGGAGAATTCTTCGACGAAGATTTACACCCATCTGAAGAGCAAGGCAAGTCACACACCTTGATAATGTTGATCCCAAGTATCAAACAAAATTTATGTTGTTTTAAATTAATTTTGGATGCTTATTTTTATTCACTGCACTTCAATTTAGTTCTTAATTTAGTTCATACCTGTTTGTTGTTACCTCCTTTGACATTGCAAACCCTCACACCTTGTCACCCTAGATTAAACTCTGGTTGGCACACTAGTATGGCTAGAGATCTTTTGGTAGCAAATGCTTAGTCTTACTTAGAACAACGATAGGTTGGGATACCTTTTTCACATAAAATGATGAACTCTTTACATGAAATGATAAGTCCTCTAATTGTATTCTTGACTTCGGTGAGTTAAGAAAGTTTATAAAATTATTTCAAAATAAAACATAAAACCTGGTTTAGACCTAGGCTAATGGTTAGGTGGTGGGTGCAGGGGTATGTGGTTCGGAGACATAGTGTTGATTGTCGTGCACAGGGGTATGTGGTTGAGCCTAAGTCAATTAAGGACCAGTCTATGAGCTACTGTTGCAAAGCCCTATCGTACTACCATAGGGCTGGTATGGGATAGCCCTGGCTGAATATTTGTGAGTCCCAACCTGAGTCATGTTGTAGGCTGAAACTGAGCGTGGCGTAGGCCATGAGAAGTCTCACTCGACTCAAGAGGGGGTCCCGGTCTGGTGGATTCCATACTGGGGTGAAACCTTAGAGTTGGCTTGGCCAGGTTGAAGGCTTTGCATTGTAAAGGCCTTGTCATGATCTCTTCACCGCACACCTAAGGAAGTGTGTAATTCGCGTGGCAATCCGGGATGATCATGTCTTGTGGGTAAAGCCGTACAACCTCTGCAAAGTGTATAATATATCCTAGATAGTCGTGCCCACGGTTATAGCATGTTGAGTAAAGTTTTTCATGGATTAGATTTTTGTTTTGCAAAAATGGTTTTCAAAAACCTTATGGATGGATGGAATCTGTGAGTGATTGGAAGCATGTGGATGGATGGAATCCATACGAGATCTTTTAGAAAGTATGGTCTGTGTGGGATGCCCGTGGTTAGGTTAGTGTTTGGTCGAAGCCTGCACTAACGGTATTAATTTCATTTATAAGCACTATTTTTACTTATTGTATTAAACTCAGCAATTTCAATCTATTTACTGTATTTCCTTAAATGTTGTTTTATGTTCAAATAACCCTATATGCCTTCCATTGTTGCCTTTAATTATTATGATGCATTTCTCTATGTAATTTGTAGAGTACAAGTTTGTACTCACCTTGCTGTCTCATCTCAGAGGAGGATGACTTTGACTACGGTGAGGAGCTGGACGAGTAGGACGCGTCTTACAGTCGTCTGTCTGTGGCTAGGCTTGGGCTTCACTGTTTATCAGTTTGCTTCCGCAGTTTTTTGCTTTATTTTGTTGCCAATGATTGGCCATAAGGCCATACTCTTTTGTTTAATATATATTTGGTTGGTCATTGGTGCTCGATAAGTATCTTTGTTCCACTGTGTGCACCAGCTGTTCCTGAACTAGTGCGATTTACACAAGGGGTTTCGTAGTCGTTACTCCGAGATCCGACATTACTGAAGCCAGATTAATGAAATCACCGGTTGGTTTCCTCGACCTACGCTTGGTTGCCATGGATATCATCAAGGAGGGAACATCCTTCGTCGAGAATTACATAACGAAAGCATCGGTGGCTCAACGCAACAAGGAATTCATACTTGTGCCCTACAACTAGGGTAAGTGCTGCACTAGTGGCTATACTTGTTGATTTGTACTTTATAAGCAACATGAAATCAGGTTTAATGACTATGACGTCATACCTGTGTAGGTTTCACTAGATTCTAATTGTAATTAAACCAAAATGGAACAGTATAATATACCTTAATTCCCTAAAGGAGAACAAAATTGACTACATAGTTGTCCAACAATTAATCGACAAGTAAACTTCTAGTTAGGTTGGCAATGTGATAAAATTACATGATATAATTTAGGTATTACTCATTGTAATTCTTGAACCATTTCAAATGATAACTTGGTGGTAATTTTTTTAAACTACAGATGTAAGTTAGTGGTTTATTTGATGTGGTAGTGCTACTGCTTATCACTCTGCCACAATATCCAAGATACATACATCACAACACTAAGAATGTTATTGCTTATCACTCTGCCACAATACCCAAGATACATACATTACAACACTAAGAATGTCACTCAATAGGGCCCACAATAGATGCACTCATGTGGCATGGTGACTAGCTGGAGGCTACATATTTAATGATGAGAAGCAGAGCAGTAGTCTTATCAAGTACTATCATGGAGCCAGGGGCGGATCTAGAATTTGTTGTCAACTCGGGCAACTGGCTCTAGCCTCCCCCTACTGCTGTCCACCCCAGTGCGCCCCCTTCCAGGCTCCAGGTTCCTGGCTCAGCCGTCTATCCCTGTGTGCCCTTGTGCCTTGCTGGCTTGCCACCTCGTCCGCTTGCCATCCATCAGCCTCCCCTTGGGCATCCGTTCATGCGGGATGAATCGAAGTCCACTGCTGATGGGCTTGTCAAGCGATGGCCCCGCCCCTGCATAGAGCCTCACGGGAAGATTAGTGAAAAAAAGAAAACGATGGTAAGTGTGCCTTAAGCTTAAGACACATTTAGCCATCTGTAGTCAATCCCAAAATTGAATTGATTATTATCTATGCGTTTGCAAATTATTTTCTGTGCACGTTATAAACGTCAACGCTAACTTCCATAAATTGCTCTGATCACCGACGCAAGCTGAAAACAATAATATTAGCCACGTGATTCGTATGTTTCCCTGTCCTTCGACTGGATGCCTACTTACTTTCCCACGTTCACACTCATCGAGAAAAGAATAGGACAAAGGA
The DNA here is from genome assembly GCA_036346575.1 of Dendrocalamus sinicus. Taxonomy (NCBI): domain Eukaryota; kingdom Viridiplantae; phylum Streptophyta; class Magnoliopsida; order Poales; family Poaceae; genus Dendrocalamus; species Dendrocalamus sinicus. The sequence goes on along the minus strand of JAYEVI010000408.1, from coordinate 8,359 downwards.
AATTCAATAATATGAAAGGGCTGCACAGCATAAGTACACTACCCAAACCGGCCACCAAGGTTTTAAGTCGTTGTGTCGTTTTAGCGAACCCCACTAGTAAATTCTAGTTTTGCAAAAACCAGAAAACTTTGATAAGTTTCAATCAAAATCTTTTAATCAATTTTTTTACTGGAAAACATAAACTGAAAGAAAATAACCACTACACCAGAAAGGAGCTATAGTAACACATCTATGTGCTACTACATGTCAATAAAGGTGTTACTAGTCTTTGCAGTAACACAATTTTTAAGTGTTCTTATAGCCCATGTTACTAGCTAGGTTTGAAGTAACACGTGATAAGTGATACTACATGTCTGAAAACATGTTACTACCTTGCAACACATATCTTATCTATAAGAACACATATTATGTGCTACAACAAACTACCCTGGTAACACAAATATGTGCTACAACAAGCTACACCAGTAACACATTTTTGGAGCAATAGTAACACCATTGTAATATGAGTAGCAACACACTTTCTTACACCAAAACATTTTGTGGAAACTTATTTTAATACATATAAATATATACACACAGAGATCTAGAGAGAGGAAAAAGTAATGATTTTTTTGAAATGACAATTAATTAATTGCAGAATAATTTTTTTTTCACAAGAATCACATATTGCACAAAATTATAACCATCACCAACATTGCATTCCACAGGGAAATATATAAAATATGGTTCACATAATTTTATAACATACATGACAATCCATTTGAGAAAACAAGTCTTGGGAATAACAACACAAACTTTTCATCCTAGAATGACATAATGATATCTATCTATTCTTCCCTAAATCTTTGTCCGATGATCTATCCATGAGGTGAAACAAGTATGAGATTTCAACCATTAATCTTCCGAACCTGCATGTGGCAAACATTACTGAGCTTTAAGGATACATGAAAAAGTATATATGTAGTATTATATGGACCAAGGTTGAAATATCATACACATATTGAAGGCCAAGCAATCGGTATTCCTTTAGCATGGGCATCATCAATTGACTTGCAGCAGTCCAGTGGTCGTACAAGCGCCTCAGTTTTACGCAAAGAGTGATTGATTCTTACTTTCCCAAATTGGTTGCCTAGCTCAACACCACCTACTTTTGTAGATGGATTGCAGCCCAACAAACTAGCATAGGTCACCTGGTCTTTTTTTTGGATATTTTGCACTCAAGAGTAATACTGTTGTTTAACGCGTGTATGCTACTTCTATTATCTTTTAGTTGTTTATATCTTGAATTTTCTATGTGTAAATTGTTATGTCATTAGCACTTATAGCATGTATAATAGGCAAATATTTTGTTACACTAACACCATTTTTTGTTAAGTGTATAGTATAAAAAGATAGTTGCATTTGTCCGACTCCCCCTATGTCTATTTTCTGGCTTCGCCGCATTTGTCCGACTCCCCCTGTCTATTTTCTGGCTTCACCCCTGGTGTCAAACTGCAATGATGCAGGGAATTCAGTAGGTCAACACAATCTCATATTGCTTAGTCCAAGGTGCAGTAAATTATATACAAACCCGCTTAGGATTCCTAATAAGCTGCATTGTAGAATTATCAATATACATATGTGAGAGCTCAATGTTAGGGAATTTGAAAGCTAGTGTAGTTACCTGTTCTCTCCAAAGCATAGATGCCCACAACAATATTTTAGTGTTGAAGCCAGTGTCCTCTCCCTTGTCATTGGTTCCAAAACCCGTATGTTTGCCAAAGTAGATTCCTGCCACGTAGAATTACAAATTACTATTAGAAGTTTCAAGTTTCACAAGAATGCACATAGAAATATTTAATTTAGCAATGAAAGAGAAATCATCATTCATGTTTAATCATAATTTAGTCAACAACATTATCTCCAGTAAGCTCTCTCGCAACCATGATGCCAACTCCTTCAATTGCATCTTGCTTCAAAGTGGATGCATCTACTAACTACAAAAGACTTAGGCAACGAGAACAATAACTACAAAAAACCTTTTGAGTACCAACGACAGACTGGGACAACATCATTATTCAGTATATAATCATACAAGAATCAAAACAAATAAGCTCATTTATCCCAAATCTTTGCAACTATGCCTTCATTTGCAAGTATTTTTGTTGTTTATTTAAACAATTGGGACTACTTGTAAACATCAAGACTTAAGCACCATGATGCAGAATTGACCAAAACTACCCAATCATGATTCATGACGTAGGACCGAGCGAAACCAACCACAAGTCCACTCACAAAGCAACCTTCACACCATCCAATAACTAATAGCTATGCCAATCCCACATGCATAACGATCGGAGAACAAATACACTGTGACCAAAAGATGGATTTGTCTGTACCTTGCGCCCCAGCAGCCGAAGTGTTGCTTGCTGCCCAGGCACAATGCACTCCTGCCTGGTCACCTCTGCGACTGCCTCCATGGCAAGCCCCTCCCCTATTGCATTCGGATGTTGCAGAGCGAGCTCAGAATTAGGCCTCCCTCACTCAACTAAACCAAACCAATCTGAAATTGATCCAAGCCTTTGCCAGGCCAGGATGTACCTTCATGACGATGAGGGCGTAGGCGGATGAGTCATCCTGGGAGATGCAGGGGGACCAGGGTGTGGTGGATGCGTGGGAGAGGGCGGATTCTGGAGATGCTGATGGCCGCGGAGCGTCAGGGCAGCGTCTTGGCGAGGAGCGTCTTGGCGAGGAGATCGTCCGGGACGGCCGCAGCGAAGAGCGCGTCGCCGACGAACACCAGGCCGGGGTTTTGGCTGCTGAGCATCGCGTACAGCGCGGCGGGCGCGCTGCCGTTGTTGTACAAGAAGTGGACGAGCCCCTGCGGCACGGCGAACACGTTGCCCTTGCGGAGCACCTTGGCGAAGAGCTTGTTGTCCGGGTAGGAGGTGACGAAGCCAAAGTAGACGGAGCCCTCCAGCACCACGGCCGTCTCCGACGCCCTGGACGTCTACGTCCACGCAAAGATCGATGAAATTTCTTCAGAGGATCTCGATAGAAAGATCAGATTGACTTTTGTCGTGCGCCAACGATCGATCCATGAAGATAAAAACGGTATCGATTGAGTTGCCGAGAAAGGTACAGCTGAAGCAAATTAGTACGCAAGTGAAGATACAGGGACGTACTGATAGATCCGTGCGAATCGTCGTGTGCTTGCGAGGTCACCGTCGCGACTGGCACTGGAATGTCGGGTAGCTCTGCCTCTGGTGCGATTCCTTCGAACCTCTACACAACTTTCTTGATAAAGATGAGAAGGCAGTTCGTGACTTGTGAGGACTGAGGGGTGAGGAGTGGGGACTTTGGAATTGTGACCAGGTGATGTGTACGAGGAGCCACCAATGAGTTATAGCGTATGGAAAGTTGAACGGAGAGATTTGCCTAAGATTATTCGAGGGAAGATTTTACATTAGCGGGAAGTATGTGGAGGGAGATTTGTGTGTGAAAATTTTCAGGCCATGCATAAAAAACAGCATCATTTTAAATAATTTTTATATTTGATCGCTCCATGGAAAAAATATAAGGCTTTTTAAAGTATATTTAGCAAAAATAGAGCGTACATATTTTCCAAAACTCTAATGCTTTTTAAATGATTTTAATATTTGATCGCTCCGTGGAAAAAAATATAATTACGGACTCGGCTCTAGATTTTCACTTGTTTTAATTCGATTGTTCATTATACACTTAGTCACATCACTTTAAAGTGTAAATTTAAGGACTTCTCTACCTTTGCCCTTCCAATTTCTTTTAAAAAAGATCAATATCTTCAATCTAGTAGTGGTGTTGTTTGTACAAATCTATCAATGTTGAACAAGATTATCCCTACAGTAGAGAGTAACACATGTCCGTAACACATATATTGTATGTTACCAGATGGCTTTGTAACACATGTTTATATTGCGGTACTATATGCTTGTAACACGTTTATTGATTATATTGAGTATGTGTTACAGGGTTTCCTAGGGACACAAAGTATGTGTTACTGAGTTTTTTGCCTATAACACAATTTGTATTATGTTGCAGTCAAGTGTTACCATAGCCATTTTTGTTGTAGTGACGATGGGAGGGTTCGAAACCCCAACATCGCACTCCCAAGCGCATGGATGACCACTTGGCTAGACCCTTAATTTTTTTAATTATGTGGATGTGAGTTATTTTATCCTATAGGTGAAATATGATAAATCTATTTTTTAGTATAAAATATAAAAGTATATCTGTGTTTTTATTTTTTACAGAATTAACCCCTGTAGCCGAACCATTAGGTGACTGGCCCCTGTCACCCAACGATAGCTTGACAAGCAGTAAGTAGCTGTACCATTGGGTGACAAAGATGTCATCGTCTAACGGTCGGATGACATGTGTTGTCACCCAACCATTGGGCGACATCATCTCTACTCACCCAGCGGTTGGGTGACTTAAGCCCAGTGCATATTTTAAGAAAATTATTGCACTGGGGAGTAGTCGGTTGTTGGGTGAAAGATATAATTACTGTATGGCACTGAACTTAAAATTAGTTCCACTATATACCACTTTCGTTAGTTAGAGGAGACCGTTATGTTTTGAAAAAAGACAAAAATGCCCGTACGGAAAGTTCAAAGACCAGATGAATTTAAAATACCAAACAACCTCCAAAATTATGAAAGTTCACAGCGGTGTTCCCAACATATAAGTGAGATAGGAAAAATATTTGAAGGCATTGTTGAAAGAAAATTTTTAGATTTTTAATTTAAATGGTAATATGACCACTATTTACAAACAGATACTAAATGAGGTATAAAAACTATGGAAAATTCTCACATGCTCCTAAGATGTGACATAGGTCTTGAATAAAATATGATTTTCCTTTTTAGTACAGTGAATTTGTCTCGGTTAAAAAATAGCTCAAATACAACGAAGGTATAAGAGTGTTGAAATGTTCCGACGAAATATAAGTTGGGAGACAAAAAAACATGTAATATATTGGAGTCCACTCCATTTATTAAGTGGATGTTTGTAGTGCTACGTCACGTGCAATAAGGTAGAGGTGTCGATATGCAGATACTAAATGGAGTGACTATATGAGCATTTGTCCGTTTGTAACATCCTAAATTTCGCAAGTTCAAAACATGGAATTTTTTAAAAAAGCTTTTCTTGCATTTTGCTGGCATTCGAATTCTTTTGAATATTTATTTGGAAACTATGGAGTGTTGTTGCATGCAAATAAATATAATGAGAAATAAAATCCAAAGTGAAAATAGTAATGGTGCTAATAAAAGAATAATATAAAACAACGAATTATGAATTCGAAACCAATTTTTAAATTACACTCAAATCCAAACCAAAAATCTAAATGACCAAACTAGAATTCAAAATTATGAACATCCTGCAAAAATGGAAATTAGTAAATCTTAACAAAAATTTAAATTAAAAGTCTAAGCTCCAAAATTTTGCTTAAACCTTTTCCCCCTCTTTCCTTCATTTTCTCCTTTCTCTCTCTAGTACATGTGGGCCCCACCATTTTTCTCTCTCTCTCTCTCCCTCCTCTTTTCCCCCTGCCGACCGAGCGCGCCTCCTCCTTTCTTTGTCTCCTTCCTTCTCCCCTTTCTTTTCTCTGTCCCGTGCTGTCTTCTCGTTTCTCCCCGTGGCAGACATGCGCTCGCGAGCTCCACTGCCGCCCACAACTTTGTCGTCGTCGCCCACAATTTCGTCGCTGTGCCGCCTACAACTTTCTACCACCGCCCAAAAATTTTCCCGCCACCCCGTCTCATCGCCCGATCAACTCGCCCCCTATAAGCATGTGCACACCCTCCCAAAGACCTCACCACACCTTCGTCTCCCTCCTCCTACAGCTAATTGGCCTCCTATGCCTTGTAGAGTGCTAGCGGTCCCTTTCTTCTTCGCCTCCGGCCAACGGGAGACCAGCCGATTGGAGTTGTCCCCGTCCAATCCCGCCACAACGAAGCATCACTGTGGCGTTGCAAGCTCACTCCCACCGTCGTCAAGTTCCCCCATTAGCCCCAGCTCGTCGGCACCGTGAAGCTCCCCGTGCCGTCCCTGGTCACTGTCACCGGCCAACCTCGGACCCTCTCCGGATCGACTAGCTGTACGATAAGCTTCCCCTATGCCCACTACAGCTCACGCGTGCTTCAAATCCCCCTCTCCTCCGCCGACGTTGTCGCCTCGTGACCACCTTGCCACCGTCCACTTCGTGCCGCTGCCTGTCCACCTCGCCGCCACTCCGGTTACTGCTGCTTCCTTGGCCACCGTCCGCCGCTGATGTGACGATGGCCCGAAAGGGATATGGTACTATTCACGGTTACTATTCACGCACCCGTGCTACTGTTCATGTGAACAGTACCGGCCCAAATAGCCCAAGTTACAAGGCCCTCGGCCCACTTTGACTCGGACTGAAAAAGTGATGTGACTTGTTTTGCAGTTTCTGATCTGCTCGGATGGAGTTTGGAGGTGGGGCTAGATCCATCTGAAAGTAGACTCCAAGAGCTTTCCAACGAGTACTCACGGGCCCTGAGAAGCCTTCTGGATCAAAAGTTATGGCCGTTTGAAATTGGCCTGTCAGGCTGAATCCGAATTGATCTGGAGGCCGAATTGGATTCCAAAACCTGTCCAACTTGAACCCTTACTTCAATTGGTTCCAAAGTGATGTGGTGCTACAAATATATATATTTTCATCATTAGGTAGCATCATATTCTCATTTAAAATGTGTTGAAGTTGAAGAAACGAATTCACCTTTAGTTCATTCTTGATATTGGCCGCTATGGTCGTACGTGTTGGTGGCGTGGTCACATCATCCTCCCCTTCTTGATGGAAAACCGTCCTTGGTTTTAACATATGTGTAGTGTCACGTATTGCATGATCTTGATCATAAATCTTGGTGTATGATAACAAACGTAACAAACTCTCATTATGTAATATCATAAGTTCTTTATCAAATAAAGTAAAATCTCTTTGAAACGAGCTCACCTTATAATTTAAGTGATACGTAGGAGCTCTTGTAATTGTAACAACAAGTAGAGCAAATATGGTTATATCCATAGGGTTCATGTTCTTATCATCCTCCCCTTCTTGCAAACAAAGCCATCCTCGGCTTTTGATAAGCTGAAAATATGGTAACAAAGAAGCCAAGGTGTATGCATGGTATATGTATATGTCATCCGTTTTAACAGTTCTTCGTTGTTGCACAATTAATGTTATAAAACAGCAATGATCATAAAAGCTCATTGTATTATTAACCAAAGAGTAATCATATATGTTAATGAGCAATTCAAAATTTCTCACACAGTAATTATTGCAACTTATTTTGCAAATGTAAGTGTTTACTTCCCTCTCACATTCAACATGATTCAGCATACAAGAATTGTTGTCCCAAACAGCAAGTTTCAATTCATCCATGTGATCACAAGTTATGCATATTCGATATACAAGAAATTGATTTTCCACACCATAATCTCCAATCAAATTAAACTTATATCCAGGGGTGTAGGTACTAAATAAGAATTTCGAACATGCAAGTTCAGAAACTTTCTCCATAGCATGTGACAATTTCATAGGTAGATCCAACATGATGTAACACAATGAATTAACAGGAGAAATTCTAGTCAAAACTTCTTTATGTGTTATTAATTTAACATGTGCAAAATTATGAGAATTTAGATCAGCACATGGTTTATTTAAGTCAACACAAGGAATATCAAAAGATTGCACTACAGCAGGTATATACTCACAAGATTGCTCTATGTCTTGTTGTAGCACCAAATCAGTACCGTGAGCGATGATAGCACCATGTTCTTTACCTTTTTGGCTCTCCTCAGATGATGTAAGTGCATCCATCTCCTTATCTTCATTCTCAACCAATGGGGTCAACGATTCCATTAGCTCATGCTCCTCTTCGGCATGGTTCTCAACTACCTGCATGTTGTTAGTCACAGAAAAGGGCACAAACACAGATTTGTTCTCATGATCATCACCATTACCTGCAAGGTTAGCTGCAAGAGCATATTCATCCTCAACATCACTAGCACTTACATAACCACCATCTTCTGTCGCAATATACGCCCGCTAACTTGTGCAATCTCTCATGACGTGGCCCATCCCTTTACAACGGTGGCACACAATGCCCGTCGTACGTCCCGTGGAACAACCAATGAAGAGCTCTGTGCTAGTGTTTGCACACTAGTAGATTTGCTCGTCTCGGGTGCGCGTGATGGTGGCGGCGGTGCTGCTGAATGCGCCCTACTCACGAGAGGGCAGCAGCTCGACAAATAGGAGGTGGGGCTATCTTGGCTTGCCCAGCGTTGATCTCGATGTAGACGTACCTCCAAAGTT
>JAYEVI010000407.1:105000-307378 GCA_036346575.1 Dendrocalamus sinicus | reverse complement strand
TCAACTACATGTAGCATGGTCATGGCCTCCCCTTGGGTGAATATAGTCCCTCTAATTCTTCTCCAAAGAGAAGAAATAATACTCTAAAAGGAAGTAGGATTCCTAATCCTATTAGGATTCATCTACGAATTCATGTAGCACATGTCTCCAAGTTCTAAAGTGGTAGGGTATGAGTCACCATATATAAAAAATCTTCACCTTGACTCTTATCTGTTAAAGTCATTGTGCTCCCCGAAGAAATCACTCCAAGTTGGCTCTACATTTTTATTTTTTTTGTTTTTCCTCCCACCTTTGGAAGTGCTAACATCACAAGGGCTCATGCACATCACTGTAATATACCTATTGATGTCTGGGCTTGGCCACCCAGACCCTCCTCCTGAGAGCGCACCTCCTGTTCCCAAAACCCTCCATGCCATAGGTTTGTATTGTCTCCGAGCTCAACTTGATTGTTGGTACTACGTTGTTAGTCCTACCACATCTTATTTTTTTCTAATAGCTCCCACATTTACTTCTACGTCTACTAGAGTTTGCAATCATCTTTACAGTTTCACACATAGCTGCAGATAAGACCTGAGTGCCTATTGCTAATTATATAGTTTCCTTCTTTTGATTAGGATTTTTTTATTAGACTTCCTATTGGTTGCCCTTCCTTTAAGTTTACCCATCAAACGGTATACTCCATTGTTCAAGATAGTTTTCATGATTATCTGCCCTTTGCAAGTAAGTAACTCGCATGGCTCCACCTAGAAATGATACATAACAACCTTCGAGTTCAAGCGACCTTATAGGTATTAGATTCTTTTTAAGCTGAGAACATACCAAACTCCTGTCAATATGCGATCTGCTCTATCATGCATCTCCATTGCAACCATTCCCATTGTAGTAATTGCATACTCTTTGCAAGCAACCAAATGTACAGTTCCATTTGTCAAGCGTACATATCCTTTGTCAATCATCTCACTTGCTGAACATGCGTAAAGCAGCAACCTAAATCTAATATCCATCCATGAGAAGTATCTGATTAACTGACGACAAGTACATTCAAACCATCTTCTGCTACCGCCATTGAGCATATACCCTTCATTTCCTTCAAACTTTGGCAATCTTTTATTATATGTCATTCCTCATCATATAGATAGCATACATGTATGTCCTTGCTTTTGCCCTTCTTCTTCCTGTAATTATTGTTTTTGTTTGTAACACCTATGCCAGTCAATGCTTGACAACCCGAGGATGAAGATTCTGATAGCTTCTTCAAGGACTCCACCTCCAATAGATATGCAACTGTCTTGTTGAAGTTGATAGTGTTTTCTCCACGAGAATATTCATCACTACTTGCTCTCATGATGGCGGTAGGCCTGATGCTAGTATGACGACCTTCTCATTCTCCTCAATATTCTCATCCGTACTAGTCAGCTGTGTCATAAGCTTATTCAAGATATTAAGATGGTCAATAAACCGTATGCCTTCCTCTGTGTGCAACATATGCAGTTGTCGCTTCAGCACCTATCAGTTTATCAGTAATTTCACCATATACAATTCTCTTTAATCATCTAGTACTTTACTTCATTGGAGAGACGCAGACGGATTGTATTGACAACCTTCCACTCTGTCACCTTCCCGTCTTCTTCAAATGTCTTTTCCAGTTTATCCCCTTTAAGAGCATCGATTAGCCCCTACTGAACAAGGACATCCTTTACCATACATTGCCACACGCTAAAATTTCCTCCGTCATTAAATTTCTCTACTTAATTCCACATCATAGACATCAATCTTGATTTTGTGTTTCCTAACGCTTTCTCACAAATCAAATTAATCCGGCTTTAGCTCTGATAGCACATGTTTGCACTTTTATACTTCTTTCTATGCGCAACAGCCTCTAGATCGGATCAGAGTTTATAAGAAACAATATGTGCATGCACGGTATTAAGAACAAAGTAAATGAATTTCAAGAGAGGACTGAAATAACAACGATGAAGCAGCCATGACAACGTATTGTCGTTCTCTCACAACCCTGTCAAACCTTTTAGGATCCGCAGATTCTTGTCATATACAAGAATCTAGTATAGAAGAATATCCTAGTCCCTTTCGTGTGCCTCCTACTTTGGATAAACTGGCTTGATTGCTTCTTGCTTTGCTTGGGTTCTCTATAGCCACCCCTTGGATTTATATAGTTCCCTAGTTCTTTTCTAAAGAGAATATGCAATCCTACTCTGAAAGAAAGTAGAAAATCTAATTCTATTCGTATTCATCTTGGAATTCGTGTAGCTAACTCTCCAAGTTCTAAAGGTGTAGGACATGAGTTACTATATTTCAACATATATTTTAGGATTTTTTTTCTCTGCTGTCCTTTGCAGGAACTACTATTTTTTTGTTTTTCTGAAATGCTCCATCTCCCTGTTCCTTCCATGCAAATCTACGATTATATTGCTTCAGTCATGTTAGCCAAGGAGAGAGACATCTTAAGAACCTGAAAATGACTGCTTGCTTGAAAAAGTGATCAACTGATTTAAGCACTAGTGTATTACACTCCAAAGATTCAGCAACCCCATCACCAATGGTCACTATTACCTACCTGTATAGATCTCTTATCTCATGTAACATTTGGTTCCCAGAAAAAATTTCAAGTAGAAGGGGCTAATTGCACAAAAAAGAAAGTAACACAAATGCCTGACATGAACAAGGGCAGAAGAACAATGCACGATAGGAGATCAATAATAAACTTGGTATACTTTCCACATGTTGCATCAACACCCTCCATATATAATTAAGCAGTTGCTTCCTCTATGAATATAAAAGTACAATCATTTAAGCACTTCCTAAGAACACCAAAAGTTAGGTGGATTTTCTTTTCCTCTATTTTTGGTTCTCAACTACTCTGTTGTCCTCCCAGCAACAGCCATCTTAGAAACACATGGACCATACAAACATCAGACACTAAGATACATCTCCTTCGGCCTACTCGGACTGGTGCCAACTACCAATAATTTTCCTGTGGGCAGGTCCTAAACTAGGATTCTCATAGACACCCTGATGCTCTGAATTATAAATGATTCCATCATTTTTTATCAATAAGAATTTTTGGAGCAAATCTTTCAACCCAAACATCAAATTTTACAGAAGGAAAAGATTTGCTCTCCTGTCAAAAAAAAAAAAGGAAAAGATTTTCTAGAAGTGCTTATATGCCTTCCAAAAAACAATTAATATAAATATCCTAAAATACCTTCTACAAATTATTGAAGATTTGCATGAAGATTGCTCATTCAGAAAAGTACAAATAGTATGAAAGTGCAAATATGACATAATACTTCAGACTTGGGTTAAACTTGCCGGTCCCTCAGTGTTTCATTTATTTTAGGATCTGCGTAGCATTTTCGGGGCATCATAGAGGCACTTTGCTAGCTACATCTTTAATTATGTGAAAATTGCTTTATATCATCGCACTATAAAAAAATGGAATATGCAGATATCAAAAGTGCAAGTATGAAATAAGGACTTCTGGATAAATTGGTTGTGCAAAGATTAGTGCTTTGTACAAGTCATGTAGGTTTAATTATGTGCAGTATTGATCTAGAAAAAGTGCAACGTGATGACCCGGTGGCCACCAAATCCCTCAACAAACTTTTAACAACCAGTTAAACAAATGCCACACACACACACACACACACACACACACACGCCAATCCCTTATAAACGAAGTAAAACGTCCATCGCAACCTTTCGCCCTCAGCTCAACTGCCATGAGTGACAGCAAAACGTTCGCCCATTGACCAAAACACCCCCTCCTCTGTTCGTCTCTAGTGTGGTCAAGACAACCCTCACAGTGGTCGTTTAATAGTAATTGTATCCGAACTTGCTAGTTTTAAAACCTAATAGTTAATTCTTATTTTCTCACAAAACTAGTAACAACAAACTAGTGCTTTGATCCCCTCAAGAGCATGCATGTTTATCTGTCTCTGTGTCTACATTGAGACTATACTCTTGTTGTCTGTTTGATATGACTGTGTGCCTGTTCTTTTTAGCTGCAGCTTTTAGCTTTTGGCTGAAATTTTTGAGTTTTGGCTGTTTACGGTACAAATTACGGAGAGATCGATACTTACTTGCAATTTTGGTTGGTACAGATGTTGGGCTTTTAATATGTACTACGTTTAACTTGTAGACCCCGTCTTGAGAAAATACTCCGTTTAAAAGTTAGGTACTGTAGCGGCTGCGAAAAGCCGGCCGGCTTGTGGCCAGCCGAACAGGCCCTGTGACTTATGAATTTTACCTGAAATTTTTAAATTTTAGCTATTTACGATAGAGATTACGAAGGGATACTCACTAGCGATTTTAGATGATTGGACTTGGATGGTTGGACTTTTAACGTGTACTACAATTAACTTGTAAATTTTATTTTAAAAAAATATCCATTAAAAAGTTAGCTACTACAATAAAAATCAAAATCAAAAGCTGATTCAAGAGACAGAAAATCATGTTTAGAAACAGCTTCTGCAACCTCTGCAGGCCGACAATTTATCACCTCGTACCTGAAAGCATGTACAACCGCCTTGTCTCCATCAAAAGCTAGTACACCCTGCAAAATACATCTTATCCCCAGGGGCAAACTTGTCAACCCACCCACCGTCCATCAGTTAAAACTTCACCATCTGACCCACCTAAGCAACATCACCACCACACCACCATCCTTGAGGCAGAGCAGAGGAAGGGGATCAATAAGATGAGTGAGGAGGAGGAGCCGCAGCTGCCCATGGAAAGAAGGCATCATTAGCCAGCAAATGCAGCATGCACATGGTTAGCAGCCCCAGCAGAAGGAGAAGCTGCAGGCCAAGGGAGACAAGGAGGAGAAGAAAGCCATCATCATCATCATGGTATAATTAGCATTGATTCAACCATGTCCTATGATCAGATGCTCTCGGTTCTTGGAGTTGGGGGCGTGCACAAGGCGGCAACCGTGTGGAGGGCCAGGGCAGCAGCAACATCACGCGGCAGATCCTCAAGTGCACGAGGTGGCAGCTGGAGGAGACCACCGACTTCATCACCTGCCCCTACCACTACTACTGCGACAGCTCCTACCCCGGCGACTACTCGGCCGCCGTCGGCGTGCTTGTCGCGGCTTTCGCCGCCTACTGTCTCCTCTCCGTCGCGGCGTTCACGGTCATGGGGATCGGCAGGGGCAGCGGAGCGACGGCGGCGGCCGTAGGAAGGATCAAGAGGAAGTACCTGGTTCCCTCGGGGCCCTTCTTGCTGCCGTTGGTGCTTCTGGTTCTCGCCAAGGGGCAGCGGATCAACGCCGTCTTCCCGCTCGCCCAGCTCGGCCCGGCAATGCTGCTGACGCTGCAGGCGTCGGCGCTGGCGTTCCGGAACGAGGCCGATGGCGATGTGCGGTACGCGGTGCTCGAGGCGTCCACCGTGTCCGGGATCCTGCACGCGAGCCTGTACCTGGACGCCGTCGTGCTGCCGTACTACACTGGAACGGACGCGCTCCGGTGGTCGCGGTTCTCCGGCGAGTGCACGACCTGCCTATGCCGGATGGAGCCGCTGGTCGTCGGCGGCCGGACGGTGCTCTACCGGGGGCTGTCGAAGACGGCGCTGGCCATCATTTTCGCGCTGTGCTCGAGGATGGTGTGCCGGATCTACGGCGAGGAGCGGCTGAGCGCGTGGACGCGGTCTGCGCTGGAGGGCGTGAGCTGGGTGTTCGTCGCTGGCGACGCCGTGTACCTCACTGGGTGGGCGCTGGAGGAGGGCGCCGCGGCGATCGTAGCGGTGTACGTGCTCGTCGCCGGGCTGGTGTTCTTGTGTGTGTTTGGGAAGGTTTACAGGTTCTTGGCGTGGGTGGAGACCAGGCCGGTGCAGTGAAACCAAGCCTCAGCTGCCACAATGTGGTTTGATCATCAAATTGGGTCTCTTAATTTCTCTTTTTCTGGAGGGTTTATTTCTTTGATCAAGAGAAAATTGCAAAGCATAATAACCAATTAATTCAGGTTTTGTGTGTATACAAGGAAAAAGGTTTAACTCTTTATGTCTCAAGAGTTTTCAGTTTGTTTCATTCGCTGCATAATTTTGTTGGTGAAGCTTCAGACTAATGTAGCGGTTAGGCTTTCCTGTCTCTTGTTTCTTTAGAGCAGTAAGCACAGACCCATTTGTTAATTTAGGGTGGTTTTGATTAGAAACTGTATGAAAATGTTTGATGTCAAACACTACAGATTCAAATCTATTGCAAATAGCTTAATTTGAAATGGGTTTAATTCACTAATGGAAGTTTTTCTCCTTGTATTTTGTTTAGCATTAGAATTTGAAACTTTTCCTGTCATGTCTGTAAATTTTACAATTAGTTCTTGTCAGTTGTATTTTGTGAAGCAATGACCTGAGTTCTATTGTGTCCTCTGTTTCTACTTTCAGTTAATCATTCCTAACAATGAGAAAGATGACTAGAAGTTGATCCAAAAGTTCTAGGATAAACTCTTATCATCGAGTGTGGAAAGTATGTGTTTAAATTATATTAACACATAAATGTGTCTTGTGACAACTTGGCAATGAAAAAGGGGCACGTAACCTGCAGAATCCTTTATATACTTTTCTTTGCAATGGACTTTCTTGGATTGTTCTCTTCTCAGTTTTATACTGTCATGAATCAATCAATTAGCTGTTTGAATCTGGTGCCAAGATTTGTTGCCAATTCCAATAAACCATTCTTAGTTCTTCAGAGTTCAGGCACCAAATGATCGAAAGAATTGAAAGTCAATCCATTCCATCCGGCTTTCCTCTACCAAATCAAGAACGGTCTGATTAGTTGCATGATGAAATCAAAATGCTTCAGTCCTCGTACAGACCAGTGAGTTTTTCGTGCGTTGGAAGCAAAGCCTAAAGTCAGTATCTTGTCCCTCTCAGCCACTCAGGTCTAGGGCTCTGTGTTAGTGTTAGGTGCTTGCCTTTCAAATCCAGGCCTAATCACTGCGACGAAATGCATCAGTTTGGTGTGTTTTGAGCCAACAACTGTACTGTGCTTGGGAGGCAGTTAAACAGTGTCAAAGTACAGGTACCATGTGGAGCAGTTTCTTCTAACGGATTAGGTTTATACTTGTAGGCCAACGGCAAGGTGCATAGATGATGGTCCTTTTTTTTTGAGAGAGAGAAGCATAGATGCATCTAGTACATGTACCAACAAGTTGCAAGCACCTTACATTTAGTCCAGAAGGCCAGAGATAATCCAGTGGTTGGAAGGCACCCACTAGCAGTAGTGAATACCAGATGAAGTAGCCCAGAAAATGCATCATTGTTAATTAACGATTGAAAACGCTGGTTTTTGTAGTACTAATACCTAGGGGTAAAAATTTTCAGTTAAGCAGAGCAGACGTATCACATTCAGTGTTACAGGGCTGAAGCTTACGTGGGCCAAAAATTCCGTACTGCTGCTGCTACGACTCATTAGTGGCAATGAAGAATATTCAGTTTGGTGGATCCGGCGGCAGTATATGACCGACAGAGGCAGTTATTTTTATCATGACTCTTCTCCATGCCGAATTTTTTCTATTTAAGTCCTTTTTTTGAAAAATATTCACATTTAGACCCCTAATGGTTTTAATTCCGTTTTTGGACCCAGGGGGTCGGAGCCGTGACCCACGGCGCCGAGGTAACACGCCTCGGCGCCGTGGTCCATGGCTCGAGGTCGCAGCCCACTCCACCGGTGGCTGCGTGGCGCGACGTGGCGATCCTCGGCGCCAGATCGTGGCTCCGAGCTCGGGCCGTGGGTCGTGGCGCCGACCTCGGAGCCGTGGGTCGTGGCGCCGAGCTGCCTGCCACGTGGCGCCGAGCTCCCTGCCATGTCTGGAGACACTTGGCGTCTAGGGTTTGCACCGATCAGGCTTTACGTTGTCGCAAAAAGAATTACTAGTTGTATTTTTTATTTTGATTATTTAATTATAGTAATATTATGTAATATATTTATTTATTTATAGAGAAAAAAATACGACATATGTTTTGAAAATTCGTTATGTTGCAGATGATACATGTAGGAAATTTGTTGTAGATTTTTTTAAAATATTATGGTACGTTGGTAATGGTTTTTGAAACATAAAATTTTGATGTGGAAAACAATTTAATGAAAATTTTTTTGAGCACAAATGTGATATGAACAATTAGACGAAATGAACGAAAGTGATATTGAACACGTGGGATTGAGTGCAAGAACTGTAATGATTATAAGTTTTGTTAATTTTGTAGTTGTGAATTACAAAACAATCTGATAAAATTGTAAAACAAGTTTATGTTGATTGGCTCGTTGTAGATGCATAAAAAAATATGGTAATTTTTTTAGGAACGATTGTGCGTAGAACGGTCGATATATAAAATGGTAAGTGACTTTTAAGGTTTGGTATGTTTTAAGGGTTTGCAATTCCCGTGGTTTTTGCAAGGTTTGGTAATTTTGTAGTTGTAATATGGGAACGAATCTGATGAAGTCGTAATAAAAGTTTATGTTCATTGCAAGTTGGACATGCAAACCAAATTATGCTAAATTTTTTTGCCGAAGGATTGAGCGTAGAAATATCGATGCATATAGTGGTAAGTGATATTTCGAAGGTTAGTGATATTTTGACATGGCAGGCATGTGGCATGTGTGCAACTCTGTACTTCTAATGTTCAGAATTCCACCACTAGTCCTAACATGCATGCCTTAGGGAAAATAACTTGCCGGGTCTATTACATTTTGTCTATGGGTGTAGCGTGGTTGTTTCCCTTTTGTCACGCTCAAGATGGCTCAGCTGCATCTTTCTTCTTGTCAGTCTTGGACTTGAGGGCTGCCTCACGAGATTGAAGCTCTTCCTCCTGACGCTTGATGGCTGCTTCACGCAGACTTAGCTGCTCCCGCCTCCTTTGCAGCTCATTCTCCTTGCCCTTCAGACGGATTTGGTCCACCCTCACGCGGCGCTCTTGCTCAAGCCGCATCTGTCGTTCCACCTCGCGAGCCTGAGTCATCTTGACAAAGTATTGTCCTTTGTTTTCCACCTCCACTGCCCGGTTATTTGGCCATGCCGGCGGCACTCGATCCACCCATTCCATGAACCCGCAAGCCTATGTGTGGCATGGTAGATGTAATGGATCAAGTTGAAAAACGATAACGGAAAAGAAATGATTTAGTTATGGTCGTTACCACGAAGTCGTCATCCAGGTCAGGACACTTGAAGAACCTACGGCCGTATTTGGCTCGTTGTACTCGATCACTCCAGACTCCCAACATCGTCCTAAAGCCGCAATGGCACTTCGGGCGCTCATGCCACTCGGCACTCCAAATGGGTCGGACCTCCGAGAAGACATTGTTGTGTAGTAGTATTGTGATGCCTTGAGGAGGAGATGTGGTATGGAAGACATAGGAGGAGGCCTTTATGTAGGCGAGTTATCCAGTGCAGTGGGCATAGTCCATGGAGAGGATCTTTCGCTTTCCCGGATTCCGGTGTAGCAATAAATGGCCCTATGTAGGCTTTTCAGAGACTATAATCTCGTAATAAATTCATAGTTTGTAGCCTTTTCAGAGATTGGACCATTCAAAGCCTAGAAGGTCAAGACCTACGCCCTATATGTGTACAGGCCTACAGGCCTACTCCTGTAAAGGCTAAAGACCTCGCCTATATGTGTACAGGCTAAAGGCCTACTTCGTCATCGCAAAGCGGCATATGCTGCCCGCTTTCTCATGTCACCGAGCAAAGCTGCCTCTTTTGTCATCTCACCGAGCAAAACCGACCTCTTGCGTCATGTCCCCGAGCAAAGCTGGGTGTGTTGTCATGTCCCCGAGCAAAAGCCTCTTTTTGGTGGTCATGCATTAAGCTGCCCGTTTTGCTATAAGTAGCGGGGTTGGGGTCCCATGACATTGTGAATCGAATAAAGTAGTACCCTCTCTTTCGTGGTGAAACATACCATGTCCAAGTCGAGGGCGAGTGGGATTTGGGTCACCGGGACGACATTCCCTTAGAAACGAGGATATGTTCGGTCCGCGATCGATTGATACCAAGCCGGCGTGCTCAACCACCGTGGCGAAATGCGACACAATGAGTACGCGGTCGTCCGGATCTTGGATTCCCGAACGATGGCGGCGACGTTTCCGATGCTCACGCTCGGTACAAATTAGTAATGTTACATTTTGTATTGCTTATGGACCCTCGAAGTTTACCGTCATTTTTTGTGCAGATGGCCAAATGCGACTTCTCCCACTGGATCGACCCTCCACACGAACGGTATGTTGATCGTTATGTGGATACATTATGGGCTCGAATATGGGATTTGGAGTACCGAATGGAGAGTCTCACTGAGGAGAACAACGACCTCCGCGAACAGATGCAACGCGAGAGGGGCAACGAGGAGGTCGTGAATATAGGAAGCTCTTATGATCCCACATGTTGCTGCGCGAACCCGAGCTGCATATGTGCATGCCACTACCACGATGGACAACCACGTCCGAGGCGACCCCCTCAGCATTTCTCCATGTGGGTGCCACGAGGCTTGTTTGGCATGTAGCTAAGAAGGTGTATAGTTGTGTTGTGTTTTAGTTGTTGTGTTCGTTGGTGTGTTGATGGCTGTAGTACTTGGTTGTGTTGTCATTTTTGGTACCCTCCATGTTTACCGTCGTTCTTTGTGTTGATGGTTGTAGTACTTGCTATATTTTATGTACGTGCAATCTATGTGTTGTTTCGTGTTGTGACTGGGCAAAGTTGTTTTATTTTAGGCCGTAGCCTTTTCAAATTGATTGCACGAAAACAGTTCGTGGGCTTTTTCAGAAGCATAAATTGTAAGCAAAAATTCATAGTTCGTATCATTTGCGATCGTTTGCAGAAACATAAATTCATTGCAGAATTATAGAACAACAAAGTACAGACTACGGATTCGTACACAAATATCACATGAATATAACATATACACATACATACAAACAAGTAGCTCATTACAACACGAAACACAAGCCTACACATAAATATCACGCCTCCTAGCCTTACCCTTACCCTTACCAAGGGCGTCGGTGCACGGAGTGTAACGGCTAGGCTCGCGGCGGTGTCTGCGTGGTACAGCCGTGAAGGCTGAGTCTCGAGAGCGCCACGAGCCGAGACGGGCCTATCTCATCGTAAGTCTGCCGCTCCACCTCGTCGCCGCCCTCACCCCTCGTCGGGAAAGTGTCGCCGTGGGGATGAGCTCAGGCCGTGTAAGACCCTCGCCGCGTCGGGTCCGCAAGTCGTGTCGTGAGGCACGCCTCACGCCCTCCCGCGCCGATCTGCAACCACAACGACTAGCCGCACGACGTGGCCGACCGCTAGCCTCTGTCATCCAACATTTTGTTAACCAACAAGATACGAAGATATTACGTACTAATTTTGTAAGTGGCTTTGTCGAAGCTTACCTCTAGGAAGGTAAGCGCCCGGCGCGCCGATCGCCCCGGAGAAATGCTCTATGTCCTGCACGGATCGCTTCAGCAGTGTTGCCACGCAAACAAGCAAAAGAATGGATAATTTGCTGTATGTAGTGATATTTATATCTATTGAAAAATAAACAATGAGATTGAACATTACCACACGGTCCAGATCGTGCCGTCTCCACCTCTCGTCGTCGCATGTCCAGAACCCGTCATGGGTTCGAGGACGAAGGATGGGCAGCTCTGTATAGAATAGAACAATTTTTTTGTTAATGCATCAACATAAATAATTAATTGTACAAGAAGTGATGAAGCGCACCATCCCCTCCGCGGTCACCGTCCTCGGTGGTTCTCCTCGTAGTGCGCGTCTAGCGTGGAATTGCGCCATCCTACAAAAAAATTAAATTTATCAGTCCAACATAGAAGTAAACAAAAAATTGAACATGCATACAATAGGGAAATAATAAGAAATTAAATAAGAAACATAGCAAATTACATATGAAAAAAATAACTAGACGAACTATGAAATATAACGAATAACAAGCACTCGCACCTGACTAAGTGGTCAATGGCATGTGCGTGAATTGTGGGCAAGTCTACCACATCTGCTACATTGGTTCTGCTCGGGGTTAGTAAGAAAGGGGGTTGCTCTCCCTCGCCTCGTTGTTCCTGGAAGCTGATCCATAACCATCTTGTGTCTCGTCCTTTTCCTGGTTCCACGTTTGTTCCAACGGCTACCCGGATCCGCAATGTATTTGGGCCCGGTGTACGGTGGCCACTCTCCCTCATCCCGATAAGGCTCGAACCGGGGAGACCACGTAAGGACAAGGTTGTCAATACTGAACTCCCGAGGTATCTTGCTCGTAGTCAAAGTTGCGATGCCTCGCTGCTGCCACATAATGAGAACATGGAAAGTGGTGCGCCTCGGTTTACCACATGTGCATGAGAAAGCAATAAGGACAACCTTATGCCTCCTCGTCGGCCGAGCTCTCCATCGCCGTTGTACCACCCTTTCTACAACCTCGTAAGTGCCCGTGGCGCTGTCAAAACAATGTACCTCATGTGCCTCACCCTAGCCTTTGCCTTTTCAAGGTGGCGCTCGGTTTTGGCGCCCATCTCACTTGTTTACTCAGAGCGCCATTGCATGTGCGTGTCTTTCGTTGAACCAGCAACAAGCTTGTAAAAGGTGAAGGATATGATAGCATTGACGGGCATACCACGTATACCCCTAAGCAAACTATTGAAGGATTCGCCATGTTGCTTGTCCAAACTCGCACCTCCACCACCGTCGTCATGAGCCCTTGTCCATTTGTCGACATCTCTCATCAATCCCGTCAACCACTATCTACCTTCTCGCTTGTTGCGAGATTAAGTCGCTCCAACTTCTCCGGAAGAACTTTACCTCAAGCATTCGAGCGACCTCCTCGAACAGAGGAAAGTTATCCTTCGTACCATCCTTACGGAGTAGATTCTCAAGAAGATGCCGAGTGCACCAACGGTGGTGCAAAGGTGGATACCCGGTATCTGCTCTGTCGGCAGCAAGTATGCCCTGGTGTCTATCAGATATGACACCCACCTCCCTACCAGGGCCGACCACGTGCCTCCGAACGAGCCGCAAGAACCATCCCCAGCTGTCTTTGTTCTCCCTCTCAACCAAAGCAAACGCCAAAGGAACCAACGCGTTGTCTGCGTCACAGGAAATGACTATCAGAAGTGTGCCCTGGTACTTGCCAAGAAGAAACGTACCGTCAATGGAGAAGACGGGATGACAATGCCGAAAGGCCTCGATGGACTGAGCAAAGCACCAGAAAGCACGGAAGAATATCTGCATCCCATCTTGAGTCCATTCGTTTGGTTTCGGGACGTACTCATAATGCATGCCTGGATTAACCGCTTTGATTGCATTGAAGAGTGCTGGCAACTGCAAGTACCCATCTTCCCAATCCCCATATATCATCTTCCAGATGCGTTGTTTTGCCCTCCATGCTTTTCCATACCTTATCTCGTATCCAAATTTCTCCTTAACAATCCCAACAAATGTCTTCACCTTCATATTGGGTTCTCCCTTTACTATGTGACACAGTGACTTGGCAATAATGGTAGAGGTCAACTACCGATGCTTCGCTTGAGCTCGCTTGGCACAAGTGTGTGGGCCAACGATTCTTGTGATCTTGAACTTTCCGTGTCCTTCGCTTTCCTAGCACAAACCCTCCATTCACATGTTTCCTTCGCACACAACTGTACCTCCGCTCCACATAAGAATGCCTCACCTTGAATGGCCTTTTACGAATCATCAATACTCCTGCAGCCACCTTCTCAATGCGCACAAGTCCTCAAACATCATGCCCTTCTCAATTGTCATGCTTGAACCGGCCTCAAGAGCATCTAGCAGCTCGTCATCCCTTCCTTCGCATAAGCCCCATGAGAATGCCTAAGATCGCTGAATTCATGAACGATGGATCCGGCCAGGCAATAACGCTGATCACTCAATATTACTTTCGGTCAGCTCTCCAAAAGGGCGGTCATCGCCGTAATCAACGGCCCTTGCGATCTCGTAAGGCTGCAGATCATCCACAATTTGAACATCCACACTGTTGGAGTCCCTGCAGACTTCTTCAACGTTGCGAGATGGAGCAACGGGAGGAACACCAACATTATCAGGAATGTCTCCTGCATCATAAGCACGAAAACGATGGGATTTAGACAAAAAAATAGCAATGACGGAAAAGGCTAAAGTGTGGCTCGACACTTCATCGATGATCCCGAGGGCCTCCACAACATCATCAGTCCGACATTCAACTCGAACTGGTTGAGAAATCTGAACCTCGTTCGGGGCAGATAGAGCATCGGGCACCTCAGGCACTTCTTCCACATCCACCGCAAGATCCGGTAACGGAGGGTCAAAGGGTGCCCGATCACCTAGTTCGTGAATAACCGTGAGTGGTGGGATCAATGGACACCTTCCGCACAACAACGCCCAAACATTTTAACTCATTCCTCATAACCAATTTGACATATTCGTCCCACTCATCCTCTCGAACCAATTAAGATCAACCGCTTTGAGAATTGTGTCTTTCGAACCAAGTGAAGTAACCCTCAACCGTGATGCT
This sequence comes from Dendrocalamus sinicus, assembly GCA_036346575.1. Classification (NCBI taxonomy): domain Eukaryota; kingdom Viridiplantae; phylum Streptophyta; class Magnoliopsida; order Poales; family Poaceae; genus Dendrocalamus; species Dendrocalamus sinicus. The sequence continues at coordinate 292,876 of JAYEVI010000407.1, read as the reverse complement.
CTCTCGCTTGCATGACAATGTAGCTTCTCCCGAGCCCTAGCAACCAACTCACTAAACGACGACCGATCACCGAATATCGAGGCACCTTTGCATTTCAACAAATTGAACATTTCCATAATCATCACTTGTCACACCGCCTCCATGATATAGGGTCACTAGGTTGTCCATCTAGTTCATACACAAAACCAAAATTAATACCTTTAAGCGAAATTTTGGATAAATCACATGCATACTTGTTTAAGCAATAAAATATCTAAATGAACCCTTTCCCATTCAAACATCTATATAGTCACATGAGATTTTTATTTAATAGCATACTTGTCTAAATGAACCCTTTCCCATTCAAACATCTATAAATGCACTCTTGTTCAAACATCTATATATCTAATAGGATCCAGATATAGTCACATGAGATTTTCAGTTATAATATGCAGCCTACATTGTCTTTTTGAAGTCAAACACATGCGATTTGACGACGACGCATGGATGCCTGTGCCAACAAATTAGGTCCGTGCACGCTCGATTCGAATGATTTCAATCAGCATTCAATCCTAGCCGGCTTCGGATACTACTCCATCATACTCTTCCAAATTTCGGATACTAATCCTAGCCTCGATGCATGTAAGAAGAAGACACAACGACGAACGAAACCAAGAGACCCAAAAGGCATGGATAGTGCCCCGCCGCTGCCCCCAACCCCAACGAGTTGCGTTCTTCATATATACTACTCCAAAGACGTGCGTATAGTATCTCTGTCCCTATGAGCTTGTTTCCTCCCATCCATCACTAGCTTAATTAGCTACACACGCAATCACACTCACTCCTCGCTCCCATTTCTCCAACCAAACCAACGCCACGAGCCCCCAACCATTCTACTTCTAAGAGAAACAACAAGACATCTTAATTGTCATTTGCTCCACGAATTGGCCATGCTCAAGCAATCCAACGACTGATCTCGTCTCGCCTCATTCGATCATGCAGCAAAGCACCCACAAGTCGTTGCTTCTTCATCCCACATATTGTCGTCTCTCTCTCTCTCTCTCTCTCACTCTCTCCTGTATATATTCGAGACAACAGAAACCAACAATTCCTTTGACGGACCGACAAAATAGCCAACAATGGATTTTGATCAGATTGTCTCAAGGCCGTCCCGCCAAAACCGAGGCCCCAGTGCAAAGTCTAAAACGGGCCTCGAGGCTACCAAAATATGGAGTGAACATTAGCGGCAGTGTGTAACATATGTGGAAAAAATTCACGATATACTAGAGATTCACCTTGAAGGCTTGCGGGGCCGGGAGGCGCTGGCGGCGAGGCGCTGGCGGCCGAGGCGGCCGGGCGGGAGGCGGCGGGGAGACGGCCGGCGGGAGGCGCAGGGCCGGAAGGCGGCGGGAGACGGCAGGCCGGGAGGCGGCGGGGCCGAAGGCGCGGAGGCGGTGGCGGCGGGAGGCGGTCACGCAGAGGCGGGGCCGAGGCGACGCGAATGAATGCTCGCCCGGCCGATCGGGTAATGCCGCTAGCTCGGCGCCAGATCCACGGCCCGAGGTCGGAGCCATGAGTCACGGCGCCGAGCTCGGAGCCGTGGATCACGGCGCCGAAGCCGCCACGCCGGCACCACGCGGTCGCCACGCCGCGCCGCCTAGGGCTCGGAGCCATGGATCACGGCGCCGAGACGCAGTTACCTCGGCGCCGTGATCCACGGCTCCGACCCCCTGGGTCCAAAAACGGAATTAAAACCACCAGGGGTCTAAATGTGAATATTTTTCAAAAAAAAGGCTTAAATAGAAAAAATTCGGCTTCTCCATGTGTCTCCATGTGTCACCCAAAGTGGCACTTGACGACGAGTCAAAAAAAAATTTAAATGATACTCCAAAACTGATTTAGACAATGAATTAACTCATTTATTTATAACTGGAATATCTCCTGGTGGGATTTCGAATTATTTCTAATTTCAAAAATTCATTGTATAACCAAATTATTTGAGGAATGGTACCAGCGATAAAAGTATATGTTTTTAAAATTTTACATTCTTCGAGACGTGACTTTGATAATATACTAACATCTATCACGACACGAGAAGTTACAAAACTACCACATTAGACGCAGGGTCAACCTTTGTTATTTTTTCCAAAAAAAAAACTGTCACTTTTATGTACCAATTAATATGATGGTGTTGCCACTTAAATTTGGTAATTTTGGAGTGATAGGTGGGAAAGATAAGGTCACTAAAAGGTGAACAATCGACGTACAAGTTAGATGGAAATGTGATCTGCTTAAACCGAGCGCATGGAGGTTCTGCGTAAATATATACCTTCATGCAAAGGAAAAGGAAGATACTTATTCAAGAGGGAATGTGCCACCAAAATACACACAACGAAATTATTAGTTGTTTGCATGCATGGTTCACGTGCGCCCGTCTAAATGCAAGAGATAATTGATAGGTGAATTGGTGTTAAGTGCCACCATATTGAAGACCTCGACGAGCTAATCGTAACAACATGTTATTTGTTCAATTTCGAATTCGGACGGAGAAGATACGAGACAGGAAGATCGACGATGACGTACACACTAAGCATGCATTGCTAATTAGTTTAGGAATAAGTTCAAAATTATGGCATTGGTCTGATTTTCAATCTCACTTCAAATCTGTTTAATTTTCACCATTGAACTATTAAAATCATTCATTTTTTAATTCTAAGTTGGTTCCATAAGGGAACAAGTCCACTTTACGACTGTTAATTTTGGCCTTGATATGATTTTTAACTTCTAACTTTAAAATAGTTTACTTAATTTTAACCCTTGAACTATTAAAATTGTTCATTTTTCAATGTTAGGTTGGTTTCATAAATAGTTTTCAAGAGAGAAAGACATAGATGGAGAACTCCAGGAGGTGACGGGCTGGGCATGGCACCAGTGAGGTAGAGAGGCATGGGTGAGGGTAAAACAAAATGCTCGCGATACAAGAAACCTTACGTTGATGGTGGTTTGGGTAGAAGCATGTTGTGTTGGGTAGGCAACGATGGCGGACGATAGTGGTAGTCAGATCATAGAGGCGGCAATGCTACGGTAGAAGAGAGGCAAAAATAAACACGTTAAAAGATAGGTGAGGAATAGATGATACTTATGTACGAAGGAATCGGATGGGTTCTCACTAATCGTGACAAACCATAGTGAAAAAGCTTGATAGCATTGGAGAAGAAGAATTTTGATTATGAGCAGTTATCAGCATGAAACTCAAATTAATTTGGGGATGTGAAGGAGGAGGTTCTTGAACACGATGTGATGCGGATGGTTTTGAGAAGAGAAAATAGGAGAAAAAGGCTGGCTAGTGGCCCGTCCCTTTTAATTTTTCCTGATCTAATAAAAGTATTGCTGAGAGGAGAGGCCACATCAGCTTACGTTATATATTAAGATGCTACGTTAGTATGCATTGTCCATTAGGATGTCATTGAAGCTAAAGCCATAACAAAGTCGGAATCAAACCAAAGCGGTTGCATGTGAAGGTTTTTTTACATTAGTTTTAATAGTTATGGGGGTAAAAGGTGAACGGTTTTAAAGTTCAATGTTGAAAATCAGATCGAGACTATAGTTGAGAGTTGTAAAGTGGACCATTGAAGCTAAACCACCATCACGTAGTTTAAGAGTGAAAAGTAAATTGTTTTAAAGTTGCAGGTTGAAAATCGAATCAAGACCATAGTTGAGCTTGAAAAGTAGACTTGTTCCGTCAGTTTGTTGCTACATATCCTCATGAGTGGGCCGTACGGTTGGTTACATCAAGCCAATTCCACCAGGCACTAGTACGAGTTTGCATGTAATCGATTCGGTTGAGCTGCTCATGTGCTGATAGGCATCGTGATTTATAATGTTGAGGAACCGCCGCCATGCACTCACCAATCGATTCCTCTGCTTAATACGAAATGAGATCAATCAGAGAAGACAGAATAATAGATTGAAAACACACAGAGAGGTAGAGAGAACTTCTGGTCTTTCTTTATTACTTTTGATTGCATGAGTACAAATTCTGCCGGTACGGCTCCCTATTTATAGTCTACCAATGAGGTGCCCACCATGGCCAAGGTCACGCCCAGTCCAGTTTCTTAACACTCCCTTGGGCACTCATCCGACACACTCATACCTCGTTAAAACTCCATAAAACCCAGTGGGAAAAATTTGGAGAAAGAGTACATGATGCATCTTATGTCGTGATGCACGAATTGCCTCATTAAAAACTTTGGTCGACAAACTTCAGAAAACTCATCAAGGGAAAAAGAGTACAATTCACCCAATTTCATTTAGTCTTTAGGACTTATTATTTTGGGTACTTGATCTTCATGATCAAGATTTACTAATGTGCTTGAGAGAATTCTCCCCAGATTCAGACTTCTCTAAATCTTATCATTCCAATTCCTCGCACGCACCTTTCAAAACTAGATGTAGGGAGTGATTTAGTGAACAAATCTGCTAGATTTTCACATGACTTAGTATGCAGTACTTTAATCTCATCCATCTTCTGCAATTCATGAGCATAGAAAAATTGGGGTTGATGTGCTTTGTGTGATGACTCTTCATATAGCCCGTCTGCACTTGTGCAATGCAAGCTGCATTATCTTCATAGATAATTGTAGGGGCTTGTACAATATTCATTCCGCATGACTGCTGGATATGGTGGACCATTCGTCGGAGCCAAGCGCATTCTCGTGCGGCTTCATACAGCGCTATAATTTCTGAGTGGTTCATCGAAGTCGTTACAAGACTTTGCCTAGACGATTTCTAGGAAATTGCAGTTCCACCACACAGGAATACATAGCTTGTTTGTGATCTTGCGGTATGTGGGTCAGACAGGTACCCGGCATCTGCATAACCAATCAAGTTCATATCTTGATTCTTTCTGCAGAACAATCCAATGTCCTTGCTTCCTTAGAGGTATCGGAAGATATCCTTTATGCCCTGCCAATGCATTTTGGTAGGTTCTGCATTATACCTTGCTAACAGGTTCATCGCAAATGCAATGTACGATCTAGTGTAGTTTGCTAAATACATAAGGGCTCCCATTGCACTTAAGTATGAGAATTCTGGTCCAGGACTTCCTCCCCCTCTTCCCTAGGTCGGAAATGATCTTTTTCTTGCTGTAAAGACCTCCCGATCATCGGTACTTTTGATGGGTATACCTTCTCAAAGCCAAACCTTTCTAACACCTTCTGGGTGTAGGCCGACTGATGTACTAATATTCCTTCAGGACATGCTCAAGTCAGAGGCCTAAGCAATTTGATCTTGCCCAAATCTTTCATTTCAAATTCCAACTCCAAGTAGGAGCTTGCTTCTTTATGTCTTCCATTATCCCGATGATATTCAGATCGTCTACATATACTGAGATTATACATAATCCATTCTGGGATCGTCGTATAAATACACAGGGACTATCTTCATTGTTTGTGTAGCTTTTCTTGCAGAGAAAGTCGCTTAAGCGATTATACCACATTCTGTCAGATTGCTTCAGTCCATACTGGGACTTTCTGAGCTTCACACTGTACAGATTTATATTTGCTCTGTCTTGGTTCGGGAGAGGGATTTCTTCAGGGACCTTCATATAAATCTCCGAATCCAAATTTCCATAGAGGTATGTAGTTAATACATCCATCAATTTTATTTCTAAATTCAAGTTCACTGCCATTGAGATCAAATATCTAAATGTAATTCCACTCATGATTGGGGAGTAGGTTTCTTCATAATTAAATCCTGGACGTTGAGTGAAACATTGTGCTACTAGCCTTGCTTTGTATCTCACTACTTTTTTTCTTTCATTTCTCTTTCAACAAATATCCACTTATGCCTTACAGGTGCACATGGGAAGGTGTGCGCATACGGCCCACACATCTCTCTTTGTTCAGAGATAGTAATTCAATTGCTATTGCCTTCTTCCATCTTCCCAATCTGATCTTTTCTTACATTCGATTGTGCGATGTAGGCTCGGGATCAAGATCGATGATTGTGGCAATTTTCTTTGCGTAGTAGATATCAATATTGGTCGTTGTCCTATTCATGGACTCTCCCATGTGCACAAAATTTATAGCTATTTCTTAATGAGTTACTTCTTGTGCAGCGTTGCTTCTTCTCGAGTTTCTCCTTGTACATCACTTCTTCTAATTATCTCTCTTGTCTGGACAAAAACCTCACGCAGAATGAAGAGAGATTAAAGAATAGTGAGGAAATCATGAAGAAAGATTCAAATAAAATGAGGTCAAAAGTCCCAGAATTAAGGCTCCGATTGGACTGTAGTAAACAGGCTCAAACACCTAATCATTAACAAATTGTGGACCCTGTACCCTGTAATCAGAATACAAATCCTAAAGTAAAATAGACGATCTAAAATCTAACTGATTTTAACTCAAAAAGCAGCCAAATCTTTAGCACTTCGGTTGATAATTAATGTTCGACAAATGTTAACCACATACATTACATAATTGCTTTGACGTCCATTGCATGACTGATTCCACAAAATCAAGCGCCAGGGACTCCACGTCTGTACCTGGGAGAAACTTCCTCCGTGGAAAATAAAGGATGGAGTGACGGAGGGAGAAAGAAATACATTGCTCTTCGAGTGGCTCAAATTTGGCTCCCAGTTGCTGCGAATTGAATGTCATGGAGTCCAGGACAACCAACACAAGAAAGGAACACATTACTCTTCGAGTTGCTGCGAATGTCATGGAGTCCAGGACTACAAACACCAAAATCACTCTCCTGTTTATCTCCTTTTTCCAGCTACTGATATGGACATCCAGCGCCATCTCTCCACAAACCGAAGCTGAAGCCAAAGCGCTTCTCATGGAAGTCCACTTTGCTGCTGTCCGACGCCCACAGCTCTCCACTCTCCTCGTGGTCACCAGCCAGTTCCACCTGCAGTTCTTGGACCGGCGTCACATGCGACGCCGCCGGCCGTGTCACCGGGCTCACGCTTCCCGGCACCGGGCTCGTCGGCATGCTCGCCGCCCTCGACATTTGTACGTTACCATTCCTCACCAGCCTCAACCTCAGCAGCAACCACCTGGCGGGTGCCATCCCCACCAACATCTCCCTCTTGACCTCTCTCATCTCGATCGACTTGTCCGACAACAACCTCACCGACGGGATCCCAGCAACGCTTGGGACGCTACCTGGCTTGCGAGTTCTTGTGCTACGCAACAACTCGCTCGCCGGTTCGATCCCAGCGTCTCTTGGTCAGCTCCAGATGCTGGAGCGGCTAGACCTGAAGGCCACGCAGCTGGTTTCTACGCTTCCACCGGAGTTGGGAAACCTGTCAAGTCTCAACTTCTTGGACCTGTCCATGAACAACCTCTCCGGTGGATTGCCGCCGTCGTTTGCGGGGATGAGTAAGATGAGGGAGCTGTACTTGTCAAGAAATAAGCTCTCAGGTATGATTCCACCTGACGTGTTCACAAATTGGTCAGAAATAACTCTGTTCTATGTACACTATAACTCGTTCACCGGAAGCATCCCGCGGGAGATTGGCCACCCAAAGAAGCTGCGGTTCATGTCTCTTTTCAGCAACAACCTCACTGGCGTAATCCCTTTGGAGATTGGCAGCTTGGCAAGCTTGCAGATGCTGCACTTGGGACAGAATTCGCTCTCTGGACCAATTCCCCCTTCGGTTGGAAACCTGAGTCAACTTGTGATAATGGCTTTGTCCTTCAACAACCTCACTGGCATGGTGCCCCGTGAAGTTGGTGGTATGTCAGCACTACAAGACCTTGATCTCAACAACAACCAATTGGAGGGTGAGCTACCTGCAACCCTTTCATTGCTCAAAGATCTTTACTATCTTGACTTCAGTAACAACAAGTTCACCGGCACCATCCCAGAAATTGGTAGTACGAAATTGCTCACTGCTGCCTTTGACAACAACAATTTCTTGGGAGGCTTCCCTCTGACATTTTGCCAAAAGAGTTCACTCGAAATCTTGGACCTATCTCGCAACCAACTGTCTGGTGACGTCCCTATCTGCTTATGGGAGTTGCAGGAACTACTGTTCATAGATTTGTCAAGAAATGCTCTCTGGGAATGTCCTGACGACGGCATCCTCTAATTTATTGTTGGAATCATTGCATTTGGCAAATAACAAATTCACAGGAGGGTTTCCAGCTTTACTGAAGAACTGCAAGAAGCTTACTGTCCTAGATCTTGGTGAAAATTACTTTGCTGGCCAAATTCCCTCATGGATAGGTCCGAGCCTTCCTTTGCTAAGGATTCTCCGTCTGCGGTCGAACTTGTTCAATGGCGGTATTCCCTGGCAGCTATCTCAGCTCTCCCGTCTCCAAGTACTCGACCTGGCTAGCAACAACTTTACAGGTCCCATACCAGGTGGTTTGGCCAACATAGCATCCATGATGCAACCACAAACAGAATTCAACATGAGGTCAAGAGTCCGCCATCAGATTTTACATCTAGATGCCGACTTTACCTATGCTGAACGGATTGATCTGAACTGGAAGATGAGGAGTTATGAATTTCAAGGGACCATTGCACTTATGACAGGTATCGACTTATCAAGCAATTTTTTCTCCAGTGAAATCCCTACCGAGCTAACAAATCTTGAAGGCCTACGGTTTCTAAATCTGTCAAGAAACCATCTATTAGGCAGTATTCCAAAAAACATCGGCAATATGGAAATTCTGGAGTCCCTTGACTTCTCATGGAATGAATTATCTGGTTCTATTCCTTTAAGCATCTCACAACTGTTATCTCTCAGTTCACTAAATCTCTCTAACAATCACCTCTCAGGTGAGATACCAACTGGTAATCAACTCCAAACACTAGCCGACCACTTTGAGCTTTGCGGCTTTCCATTGAGCATAGCCTGCCCCGATGGTTCAAGTACTACAGAACCATTGGGTAGAAGAAAAGAACATGAAAAACAATTTGAACCCGTGTATGAATACTACTCAATAGTTGCTGGAGTTGTCTTCGGATTTTGGTTGTGGTTTGGATCACTAATTTTCTTTGAGCCATGGAGAACTTCAGTTTTATGCTGTATTGATGGCATTCAAAATAAGTTCACCAATCGACGCAGATCATTTGGTTAACACGTGTATCATTGTAATATGAAAGGATGCATGCCATGTAATTTCAGATCAACTAGTCCTGTGATGTTGTAGTTGTAAAAGATAACTGGATTGGTGTTAAACAGGTATTTATATTAGGGGAATTTAAAATGTGAAGTACTTGGTTAAGTAGGAATTGCAATATTCCAGAAATACTCCCTTAAGGATCCGTACGTACATAGAAAAAAAGGAGATATGTGAAATAGGGATGTGTGGAATTTATAAGAGATGTTGATTTCCTAAATCGGGTAGTATGGTGAGTTGGGAACGGATTAGAATTTGTGCCGTGATTTAAGGGATCGTGGGGAAGAAGATAAACCAACAACCCTAAATTTCTTTTCCTCTTCATACTGCCAGCCGTGTTCACTGTAAGTGCTTTTAACGTAATTAAATTTAAAATTTTAAAAATAAAAAAATAGATTAATCCATTATGAATAATGTAAAGAAATACACAAAAAAGACAAAAAGTTTAAAAACAAAAAAATCAGAAAAAGACAAAAATAAAATATTAAAATCTAAAAATCAAAGGTCGAACAGAAAATTGGAAGTGAGCATGCTCACTTGCCACGCGCCATGCGCACGACTGTGTGCGCTAGAGCCAAGCGCATCTGCTGACGCCCTGCCTGGACTGCCCGGCGGCTCGGCGAGACGACCAGCACTGACCGCACGTTGCGTCGACCTGTAGTCGCTGCCACGTGTGGCGCACTCAGCCAGTACACATGCAATCCACTGGCAGCGCACGTGCGGGTACTGGGGTGGAAAATGATAACAGATAATTCGTTTTATCCGATATTTGTATCCGAGAAAACGCGAATGTGGTAAGCAAAATCCGTATTTGAAAATATTCGTATTCGTATTCGAGAATATTGTATCCGTATTTAAGAATATTTGTATTCGCATTCGTATTCGAGAATATTCAGATTCGTATTCATATTCGAGACTATTCGATTCTATATATATATATATATATATATATATATATATATATATATATATATATATATATATATATATATATATATATATATATATATATATATATATATATATATATATATATATATATATATATATATATATATATATATATCACAGCCTCACAGGCCCTGCATGGTTCAACGAGATTTTGTTGATTGTTATCGTGATCTTAAGAAATGTGGAGCTCTTTTCCTTTTCATGCTTTGCCATCAATCGTATCTATTTTCACTCCAATTCATTACCTCAACTGGAGTTAGCATTTTCTTTCCACTAATTTTATCGTCCTTCTGTTTTTTCGTGTCAGGTTTCCCACCACACCACTAACTGTGTTCGAGCTTTGCATGCAGTCCGCTGGATGACGAATACTAGGCAGGGTAGCGCGCTACGCCGCGCCGTCTGGCATAAGGTTGCTAGCAACCATGAGGCGAACGACTACATATGTCTAACGAATAACAGGGGAAGGAACATGTTTAATTCTGATATATCATAAGCAGACAAAGGCATTTGTGACCTTAAGTAATGAATATATATGTGCAACAAACTCTAACGGAATGCATTGATCATGTTTATTCTAATATGTTGTTTGTTAACCAATCAATTATGATTCCTGAATCGATGGTTGCTGCCTTTAAATTCATAGAAAGTAGAGTTCATAGAAAGTCCTGAACCTTTAAATTCCAGTAAAACCATGCGGGTTGTCCAGCCTATATAATATCTTCCGTATGGCAAATGTAACATTTCACCATCTGTAGATGAGGTTGTTGTTTAGAAACAGTGGCTCTTTCCAATTGAATACTCTGGGAACTCAAATCAATTTCTCAAAGCTCAGTATTCAAGTTTTTTTATTCTAGCTGGGATGAAAGAAATTCAAGATATTCTATCTAAAGAAAACATAAAAAAAGTCACAATATTGTAGAGCTGGGCGAAAAGAAATCTCTGGTTATCTTTCAGGTACCTAAAGAACATCAGCACAAGCTCATTACAGTCTCTATTCTGAGGCATTCGAAAATGGTAACACAAAAGCAGACATGTCACTGTTAGAGCGCAATAGCTATAGGTTTTCCTTTTTTTTTATCCAAAATGACTAACAAAAGAGTTGTCCGAGGCATGAGAGCATACACAAAATTTGGTGTGTTTTCTTTGTACCTGTAGAATAAAACTTCATATCAACAAGACCTCCAAAATCTCCCTAATCATCTGTGACTGCCTTTGAATTTTAAGACAATGGGAAACTAAATAACAATATTCATGTGTTCAGATAGGTTGTGCATTAACTGAGCAAACAAAAAAGCAATTAGCCAGCAGGGACAGTAAGGGACCTGGAATATTCGAACGGGTTAGCAATTCCTTTGATAGATCATCAACCTGTCCCTTGGTTGGAACCTATGACAAATAGAAATAAATCAGCACACAATAACAGGTAAACACCTATAGCAGGCGAAAATAGGCAAAGATAATGGGTGTGCACACATCTAAGTTTTTCTTAAGTACAGAAAGTGTATGACCCGATAGGCAACAGAAGGAGGTGAATAGTGCCTTTAAATTTCCCCCCAAGTATTCACTTATTCCTTTTCTCCAATAGCTATGAAGTTATGAAGATTAGGGTTGAAATCTCACTTGAAAACCGTAGAAACAGAGACTAACACAACTAGAAAGTAGGAAAAACAACGTGGTCAAAATTCAAATACCAGTTAGAAGATCAACGTGGCCGAAAACCGACTACCGAACGAAAATCACCGTATTCGATCACCACCGAGACCAAAACTAATGTGATCGAAAATGGATATAGTCGAAACCAATGTGATCGTAAACAATGTGGTCCGACGCCAACGAGTGGTTGAACAACCAACGTGGTCGTAACTAGTCGGCAACCAAAGTAATCAATGTGGTCGTACCCAACGTGGTCATAAACCAACGAGTAGTCAAACAACCAATGTGATCGGAACCAGTTGGCAACCAAAGTGATCAATGTGGTCGTAACCAACGTGGTCGTAAGCCAATGAGTGGTTGAACAACCACGTGGTCAAAACTAGTCGGCAATCAAAATGATCAACGTGGTCATAACGAACGTGATTGTAAGCCAACGAATGGTCGAACAACCAACGAGGTCGGAGACCAATGAGTGATCTACGACCGACGTAATTGATTCAGATCAAAAACCAACCAGCGAAAATGAGGACCTGTGAGCAATCGAAAATCCAATGCGGTAGGTAAAACATGAAGCGCTCGGAAGACTGAATGTGGTCAAAAATGATGCAATCCAATCTAGAACTTGACCATGGTCAAAATCGATGTGGTCGTAAAACTAGTCGATGTTCGAAACAAAGAACATCATTGATTGTTTCAGTTCAGATTTAAAACGAAAATAGATGGAACATTCAATTCATAGATCCAAATGATGTGAAACTTTGCAAAGATCATCTCTAGGGTATTGTGAACCTATTCCAATAAAGAATTATAAAAATCATGGCCAAAGATGAGACATTTTTCAGTTTGTTGAAAGGTTACATCAAAACTGAGTCAAAATCAAAATTGGTGAATATAACTAGCTCGTGGGTGGATGATGACCAAGATGAGTCTAGATATATTCCCACATGACACAACAAGTTAGAACACTAATGAAATTGACTCAAAAACCCGTGGATCAAGAAATAACACTTTGAGGCTAAATCAAGAGCAAAACAACCAAATCAAGATGTATCCATAGAAATATGCAAAGATTGATGTATTGCTCACTTGAGAAAGTTGAGTTTATAGCCACTCCACCTTAGAGGACAAAGAGCACACCAAGTGCTCCACTCTCAAAACCCTAACCCTAAAAACAAATGAGAGAGGGGTGGGATGGTTAATCCTATATGTCTCCATCCCAACCCCATTTATAGGTAAGCAACCAGCCAGCTACTCCCCAAAATGGATCCTATCCACTATTACAATGAGGGAACCCGTTAACCCCCACACATGAATTTTACTCACTCAAGTCCGCTTATGCACGCTTTTTAAAACGCATAAGTGTCCATCCGCTAAATCCTTAGCCTTGATCCGCCTTGATCAAACTAGCTCCATCTTAACCTAAACCACTCTCCAACGCATCGCCCATATAACGCAGTTTTGATCCAAGATAGTTTTTGGTATTTTGGTCAAAATACCCCTTGTTGACCTGGTCATAACCATCCTTTGTAACCAATCGTCATGCTTGCCACATGTAGGTACACCATTAGCTTACCATATGCTGCCAAGTCTCTCCTGTCCTGGTTCCACCGAACCATGGCTCACTTAGCTCGTGCAAGCCACCTGGCATTATCCCGCTGTTCGAACTCAACTTCCACATTCCTACCTTTCTCGTGCCATGCTTAAGCTCACCATCTCACCCGGCATCCTTGATCATTCTGGGCCTCGACTCCTCCATTAGCCTAGCCCCGATCACTGCCATTGACCACAGTTGACTCCAACGACTCCACACAACCAAAGACAAAGAATTTGTTTCCAGGCACAAGTTCTTCACAACTTGACTTACATTAGCCAAGACATGCATCATGCAATCTTAATCCAACGACTCAGGTCAACCTAACTAAACTCATGATTCAATCCCAAAATCCTCAAATTCTGCCCAAAATGAGTCCTGAGATTGTGCGATCTTTGCAAAATAAATTGACCCCTCCACAAATATTGCAATGGTTCATCACAATACAATCCTAGACCTTCTCACATGGTCCTTCAATCTCCCCTTGATGAACCCATTGGCAATACTCAAAAATGCAATTTAGAGGTGTTTTTAGAAAAGAAAGAAAGAATTTTGCAAAGAGAGCTCCAAATGGTCAAACGAAGAATGTAATGAGCTAACAATGACCATTTGAGACAGAAATAGATAGAAGCTACAGGAAATGATAATTTTTCATAAAAAAGCTTCATATCCACTAAATGAGTCGAGAAATCTCACTCTAGATCCATATGAAAGAACAAGTGTTCTGTTTGACCTTGATCATGGTGAGAATACATCAATTGCACAAAAACTCCAAAACATGCTTTAGGTATGCATTTTTACCTAATCTTTCTCCCCCTTTGACAACGGAATCATCAAGATGCATGGAAGAAGATAAAGCATAAATGAAATGAAATGACTGTTAAAATTGCTATGTCTCAGGAATTTTCCTGCTTATTATACTTTCAAAACAATGCTTTTACCAACTAAAGGAACCTCAAGCCTCCTTTGACAGCTTTGCATCTATTATTATTGCATCCTGTGTGGTGGCTTGCTGAGTACCATCGTACTCATTCTTGCTTAATTACCATCAGTCAGGAAGGAAGGAAAATAAGGACAAGCCCTGTTGTGCGTGAATGAATCGATAGAGCTGAAAGTTGATGAGGCTAAGAACTAGGTCACGAACCCCAATTGGCTGCTTATGGGCAAGTCATAAGGGTCTCACATGTGTAAAGTTTCCGCTGCTGCATTTTATTAATTTTGGCCTCATCGACTCATGAGTAAATTATTATTGTATTATTTACGCTTCCGCATGATTGTTTTCGGTATACAGTAATGTATCTCTGAGAATTATCTACTGATCAAGGAAATAGTGCTATAAATCACAGAGAATCTGAGTTTTCTAACTCGGGGTCTAACAAAATGACAGCAGCTAGGGGGCCAAAAGCTCCAAAATGAATAGAGGAAGGCACATGGCTTCGCGTGGACAGGTGGGGGCTACATTTTTCCACGTTGGGGATAGCAAGCGATGCACTCGGCTGTCGCTTTTCCTCATGCATGCTTTTCCATGCTCAGGTTCCGCATGCTCAGGCCATTTTTCCGCACTTGGGGGCCACAACTTTTCCCTGCTCCTTTTCCGCGGTTGCTGTCCATGGGTCACGGCCTACCTTGATGATTCATACGCATGTGCCGAGGCCAAGAAAACCCCACGCTCCCCCACTGCGGTTCCGCTCTCCCCAGCCATGGAAATGGGCACATGTCGCCTCCGCGTTGATCTATAGTTAGGAAGGGGCTACTTGCATAAAAAATGGTCACTGGGTGCCATTTCTGGAAAAAGAATGCCACGAGGGCTACTGTAGCAAACAATTCGGTCACTGGGTGCCATTTCAAAGTCTAAATTCTTCTTGCATTACCCTAGTACATAAGAAACACTCACCAGAGACAGGGAATGATAACAGACCAATCTCATTACTAAACTCGATTCTTAAGATTCTTGTTAAAAATCTGATTGATAAGCTACAAAAAGTTATCATTAGTTTGGTACATGAAAATCAATATGGTTTCATAAAGTCTTGAACCATTCAGGATTGCCTAGCTTGGGCTTTTGAATATTTGCATCAGTGTCATAGCTCAAAGAGGGAAATCGATATCTTTAAACTGGACTTTGAAAAGACTTTTCACATAGTGGAACTGTCGGAACCTGAATATGCAAATTTAGACTATCTGTGTATACCGTACTAGTCCAGGATCACGCTAATGCACACTGTGGCAACATCGATGTAATATCATCCATACACATGGATAATTAATAAAATAGCTAATATTATTTAAGTAACTGAGTTATAATTTTATGATCAGAATTTACATTTATTATGCCTCGTAGGGCATAGCACTAAGAAACAAACATGCAACAGAAAACCAAAAGATAACTTCAATGAAAAATAATGCAACTTAAGTCACATGCAATCGGATAAGGTGCTCGACCTAGCACTTAACCTCCTTCATAATATTCCACCTCAACGAGCGGTGAAGATTCTTCTCCTTCAGCAACTGAGTTGTGTTGATAGCATGGGTGAGCATATAGAGTATTCAACAAGTTTTGTGTAACACCCCGACTTAGCAAAATCCCAAGATATCACCCACAACTACGTTCTCTATCAATTTTAACCAACAATCAAACATCAACATCATCTAAACTTCAAGAATAAACATTCAACACGATAATAGACATAAATTTCAGTAGCATGGTAAACAAAAAACTAAATTTAAGATGAACCAAATATTCACTTAGATAACTTTAATTGATAAACTAACCAAAGAACTATTAGATAGCAACATTATGAACTATAAGGAACTAAGAAAACAATTAAGCATATAATTATTACATGAATAAACTAGATTAATTATAATAGTAAGTGAATGGTTAACTAGGTGGGCGAAAAGCTACAACAGTGCACTATTTCATGTCCTACTTCCACCCAATGCATGATGGCTTCAACTGTTGGATTGGAAATGGCGACAGAGTGGGGGTGAATGTCGACTTTAAAAATTAACCCCCAGGGTGTCCACTAAAGGTTCCTCTTCAATAGCTATGAGAAGCTATGAAGTAAAAAGGAATGCTCTCTGGAGGGACAAGAAAACACATATGGGAGACAAACCTAGCAGGAACAACAGCAACAAAACATAAGGGCTAGCAACCAAAAATCAACTGGGCGGTCAGACCGCAGCCTTGAGGCGGGTCAGACCACTCCTGAGCCTCCGGTCTGACTGCCTCTGTGTGGCTGGTTTGACCACTGGCTGGTCTGACTGCCTTGCGAACTTCGGTCAGACCAACGGTAAAATACCGGTCTGACCGCCCGTCGGTTTCAGAGCACAGCAGGGAGGAAAATCCAGACAACAGAGAATGCAAACTGCAGACTTCAAACAACAGAAGAATTAGAGGTTCTCTCTTGATCTTTTAGGCCCAGAAAAGCAAGAAGACAACCACAATAGTCAGAAGAAACTAGAAAACCAAGTGAATCCAATCCAAGACCAAGAATTTCAGATTTGAGCCAAAATCTGAAAAAGTGCAGAGACAACACCAAAATCCAAATTCCTCTCCAATCCTTGAACTTTTGCCCATGAAATTTTGAGAATAGCTAATTAATAGCCTCAGGACTCAAGATACCAAGTTTCATGTCATCTCATGAAAGGAATCAAAGGGGACCAAGAAACCCTAGAAATGAAAAAGAAGAACAGAGGAGCCCAAGAAGCAAAATCTGAAATTAAACGTGGTTCGCTCTTAGGATTGACTAGCCAAATGGCTTTTGAGCATCTCCTAGATCACAACAACCCATTTTGCTACTCCTCAGCAAGAAAGAACTCAAATCACACAAAGTGAGAAATCAAGCAAAAAGATAAACGAGAACAGAGACAACAGAGAAAGCTCAAGAACTCAGTCAAACTCAAACAAAGCCATCTTAGATTGATATTGAGGATGAGAGATACATGATTACAAGGAGTATCAACTCATATCATCCCTACAATCCCATACATGCTTGAATGATCAAGAGCTCACTACATCCTCCCTCAAGAACACATACAGGGAAACAGAGAAAACACACGAAGCTCTGCCCTCTCCTACCAACTCTCACCAACTAAAGCCTAAAGGCAAAACAACCCTCCAAAGGCCATTTTGACTAAAGCAAACCCTAACAACCCCTTCAATTCATTGAATCCATGGAATGCATGCAACCATAAGGAGACATCCCCTCCTTATATACGCTCCGGCTAACGGGTCTTCAACCCGTTATGCCCGCTAAACCCCGAACGGAATCGCTTCCATTTGTGCAGCTTTGCGCTTTTATCGAAACGCCCCTCCTGCACCTTCCGGGAAGCTTCCTCGTGTCTTGCCGTCCAAGCATCGCAACCACGTCGAGTTCTTGCTGTCTTCAGCACACCTTGACCGTTCTGACCTCGGCATCGCCTGCGCCTAGTGTGGTCCTCCGTGCCTCACCACGACTCCGCCTCGACGTCCTGCAGCCAACACAGACAAGAAACACATCACATAGCATCGTTCGACACATGTAAATCTCATTAGCATCAATAAATCATACTGAAGCAAGAAATTGCCTAAACGACCAATCGGGAAGAAGAATATGCCTCAAGACCGTCTAACCAAACCCAACTGCGCCAAATGCCAACCTGGCACAAAACACTCAAACCAAACTCAATCTTCCCAAACTACTCATTAATTACTCATCACAAACATGGGGTCATAACCACATGGTCTCTCATCAACATTCACCTAAAAATAACAAATAAGTAAGGGTGAGTTGATGACTCAACAAGTACAAAGTAGAATAATAAATGAGGCATCATCTTATTAACAATTCACATCCGTTGGTCATTAACTCAATTTCTCATTTTCATGCTCATCAGTTTTCATTCACATGTATCAATATCTCAAACCATTTTTCACTTCTCATGTATGCAATGCAATGCCCATGCTCATGTCTCATCTTTTTCTTATACCGGTATAGTGGAGTGTAACACCCATCGGTGTTCACTCTTGCCCACACTCTTTAGTGTAGGGACCAATTGCTCATCCTTTTCTATACAAGGACCTCATTGCTGATATCTTATATATAGAGACCTCATCTAAAAATCATGTTCTTGGACTCTATGG
The DNA here is from genome assembly GCA_036346575.1 of Dendrocalamus sinicus. NCBI lineage: Eukaryota > Viridiplantae > Streptophyta > Magnoliopsida > Poales > Poaceae > Dendrocalamus > Dendrocalamus sinicus. The sequence goes on along the minus strand of JAYEVI010000407.1, from coordinate 274,440 downwards.
AAAGATAATGAAATTTTCTACAACTCTCTAGTTATTGATTAGACCTAATTCAATCTTATTAAAGGTTGAAATCATTAAAAACTGCAACATCGCTCAATTGTAATGACCTGTAGGACAACAAAATTACAAAGACCATATCTTACCATCTACCCAATGAAATTTAGTGATCTTGAGTTTGTTGTAAAGATTTCAAATTTATCTACATCTCTTTAGAAACCAAATCTCTAGATTTAGCCTCCAAGGCCCTCAAAAATTGTTTAGATCTAAACTGTGTGAAACTAGAAAAACCTAGCAATTCTAAACAAGAATTAGCACTAACTATGGGGCTAATCACACCCTAATTACCAAGTTAATTCACACAAAAGTTCATCTACAAGATATGATGAAAGTATTAGAGTATTACCCACACATCAAAGAAAATCTAATGAAGAAAATATGCGAATTCTCAATCTCCTCCTTACCTCCCCGTCAATCTCCTAGGGCAGCCATGGCCAAGCCCTAGGGAAAAGAAGAAGAAGCCCTAGAGAGCTGCACCTCGGGGGGAAGGTGGCGGTTGTCCCTTTGGGGGAGAGAGGTAGCCCTAGGGAAATCCAAATACAACTCTTATTTACAAGGCAAGGCTTAGATTGGTTGGCCCATCCGGTCCTCATACCTAAATTAATTATTAGAGTCAAATTTACTATTATTATTAATATTACCATTATTATTATTATTATCATTATTGTTATTTTCTTTTAATCATATTTGTCACAGATTTAGGACATTACACACTAATTAGAGTTTGAGTTTATAAATAATTAGCCTACTAATATCAAATTAGATCCAAATAGCATCAAGTATTCAATTAATTCATAATTAAATTTTTTTGGGATATTACATTGTGCATGCAGAATACACTATATAGATGCAAGGCTTATACAAAGAAAATGGCTAACTTGGCTTATTTTGCAGAAAGCTAAATTTAACTTGTAAATATAATAAATAGATTTGGAAGCATAATTTAAATAAAATAGATAGTAAATAGATAACACGGTAACAAGATCCCACATAACTTATACATTAATTTCACGTAGCTTTTCCTTCCCAGATTTTTTTGTTATGAAAATCTAACCCTCATGTGAAATCCCTAAAGATGCTCATTACCGCGGACATGACTATTCGAATAGACTAATTTAACACTCTACAGAGGTTGTACCCATCAGTCTAAGGTTAACAAAGCATTATTAAAATTCAAATAGGTACCCATGGCTTCATGCAGACTTTGCCAAATTTGTAAGATAAACTAAGATCCTCTATCTGATACAATCTTCTTTGGTACTCCATGCAAACTGACAATCCTTGGCATATATAACTCTACTAAATGATCTCTAGTATAGGTAGTCTTTACCAGGATAAATTGAGCAACTTTAGTCAAACGATCCACTATTACCCAAATAGAATCGTAACCCATCTTAGTCTTAGGTAAACTAGTGATAAAGTCCATTTCAATTTTCTCCCACTTCCATTCAAGAATTTTCAGAGGTTGCAGCAAACCGGCTGGTTATTGATGCTCTGCTTTTACTTTGTGGCATACATCACACAATGCAATGTACTCATCGATCTCTCGCTTCATACTAGTCCACCAAAATCTATCCTTACAATCTTGATACATCATGGTACTCCTGGGGTGAATGGATACTTTGAATCATGAGCCTCCTTGAGTATCAACTTCTTTAACTCTTCCTTGGCAGGCACACGAATTTGATCCTTTAGCCACAATGTTCCTTGTTCATCCTCCACAAAGTCTTGGGCTTTACCATGCTTCATATTGAGCTTAATTTCCTTAATATTTGTGTCATCTTTCTAAGCTTCTCGAATCTGATAAACTAAAGTAGGCTTTACTTCTATACTAGCTAAAAATCCTTGTAAAACTAATTCCAATCTCAACTTATGAAATTTCTCGTACATCTCAGGTCTACTTTCCTTAACCATCAGATTATTATAGTAACTCTTCCTACTTAGAGCATCTACTATAATATTGGCTTTGTCTGGGTGATAATGGATTCCAACATCATAATTCTTAATTAATTTCAATCATCTTATTTGCCTTATATTAGATCTGACTGAGTGAAAATATATTACAAACTCTTATCATCCATATAAATCTCACAACAATTACCAATAAGATAATGACACCATATCTTTAAAGCATGCACCACAACAGCTAATTCCAAATCATGAGTAGGATAGTTTTCTTCATGTGGCCTTAGTTGACGTGAAGCATATGCAACAACGTTGTCTTCTTGCATAAACACACAACCTAAAGCATGATGCAAAGCATCACAGTAGATATCAAAGTCTTTTTGCATATCTGGTAGTACTAACACTGGTGCAGAAGTCAAACGCTTCGTCAACTCCTAAAAACTCTGCTCACAATCTAGATTTCATGTAAACTTTTTCTCCTTCTTCAACAATTGAGTGAGTAGTCTAGGTACCTTAGAAAACCCTTCGATGAAATAGCGATAATATCCTGCCATTCCAAAAAAACTACAAACTTGAGGTACCGACTTTGGTTGTTCCCAATGCAACACGGCTTTAAACTTGATTGGGTTCACTGCTACTCCTTCGGCAAACATTGCATGACTCAGAAAATCAACTTTTTCACGCCAAAAATTACACTTACTAAACTTAGCATACAACTTGTGCTCTCGAAGATTCTTGAGTATTAGTCTCAAATGTTCAACATGCTCTTCTTCATTCTTAGACTAGATGAGAATATCACCAATGAACACCACTACAAATCTATCTACGTACTCCATGAATACCTTATTCATCATGTTCATGAAATAACCAGTGGCATTGATCAACCCAAAAGACATGATCGTGAACTCATAAAGTTCATAGTGAGTACAAAAAAATGTCTTAGGTATATCCTTTGAATGAATTTTTAGCTGGTGGTATCCTGATCTGAAATCAATCTTGGAGAAAACTCTAGCTCCTTTAAGCTAATCAAATAGGTCATCAATCCTAGGCAATGAATACTTATTCTTAATAGTTACATTATTGAGAGAATGGTAATCTACACACATTCTTATGCTTCCATCTTTGTTCTTAACAAAGACAATAGGTGCTCCCCACAGTGATGAGCTAGGTCTCACAAAACCTTTGTCTTGCAACATGTCATTGATACAAGATCGGACAATACACTTGTAAGCATTCCCGATGGGATTCGAAGATCGCTGAGGATGCGAAGAGACTCAATGAGAAGCACACAAATGACCAGGTGTATTCAATGTGAGTGTCTAGAGTTATAAATGGCCTCTCCCTCCCACTAATGAGGACATCACTTCCATGCATACAACCAACATTCCTCATAATAGATCTGAACCTATACACTTGCATGGTCCAATCACAAGAGCTCGCACACGTCAATTGAACTATCAAGTAACTCCATTTCTAGGAGTGCATTTGGTTTCTAATAAGAATATGCTACTACCTAGTGCATGTGATATTCTTTTAATCTGGAACTTAAAAGCTGATCATGAAAGAAAGCATATGCAATTGAATTTAGCCTCCGGAGATAGCACCGACTTCAAATGAGCATAAACTTTCACATGCGAACTCTGTTTGAGCTCCACAAGTACTTGATTGAAAGCTTATCTCATCTTCTTTCCAACGGATCTAGTCTCACCTCCAAATTCTTTTTGAGCTTTCCACAATCTGCAAAATAGTCCACTGCTATCTCTGATTCTGAAACGGATGGGTGTAGCCCCACCTTCACTTGGGCCCATGGGCCTTGTAACCCTAGGGGCATGCGCCCACCCCCTGGCTACCACCCTCTGGCTATCATTCTCATATAGTCTCATGTGTGCTCCATTTTAGGGTTTGGGTTTTGTTAGATTAAAGTTTAGCTTCTGCTACTTTATACATTGTCATCTTGTTCGACGAGTACAACAACGATATTGTTCTTTGGAACCCCACTTTTCAATATAAAGTTTAAGTCCTATGCACAATTCTAGATTGCTTATCTATCTCATTCTTGCTTGTTCTTCGATTGCTTGCAGGAATTGATCTTCGTGATCAGGTTGATCGTGCATCTAGCAAAGTTGATAATAATCTTGGAGTTAGTTTAGCAATTGTTGGGCATATTTGTCTTGACTGATTGGTAGTCAAATCGTGAGAGTCATCTCCTTAAATCCAATTACCATTTTCATTGAAAGATTGGGACACCCAATGTCGCATCACCCTCCTTACAAAGGCTCCTATTTGTAGAGTGGGAGGAGGTGGGTGAAGTTACAAGTTTACCCTTCGGGTCTAGCTCACTCCTAAGGGTATTTTCATCCTTCCTACCAAATGGACCTGCTGTGTCCGAGGGATTCTAGTGTAGGTCTGAGGACCTTGCTTGGGGTTTCTCCCGAACCTTTCCAAGGTCGGCCTCCGGACCTTACCCGAGGTTGGCCTTCAAGGTCAGACTCTAGACTCCACCCGAGGTTGGCCTCTAGACTTAGTCATTGGTCATTCCGTGAACCCCGTCCAGGGTGGTGCAAACTTCATTCGGGGCAGGACTCTGAAAATCATATGGGGTGGACTTTGGATCTTGACCAAGGTTGGTCTTCAAGCACCATCTTGGTTTCCCGGACCTCATCCTAGGTACGTGGACTCTGTTCGGTCTACGGAGCTCATCCTGGGTAGATTTCTTGATATGTGCCATCACGCCAAAGTTGTTGTAGGCCCGAGGTAGCACAAGAACCCTCCCTCAATAGTAGCCCCTCGCCAATCTGGGTAGTCATCAACTGCCTACCCGGGCTGATGCACCGACTTGCAAAAGGGGTCAGCACACGGTCTCGGGACAACGATCCCACTGATAGCTTACAATGCATTTCAACAATACATTAAAATACCTTAGTACTTGCATGAACTTCATATTATAGGTCATGCCCGCGCCTTTGAGTTGGGTTCCATTGGTGTTCATCAAAGGGCCATTAATCCTCTTAGTCGATTTTAGTTCATATCTTGGAGTTCACCATCGCATAGAAGGACATGGGGTCACAAACAGCTATGGAGTCAAGCGTCAACCACTTAGATGTCAAAGTTACGTGGAGGTGAAGAGCTAGGACTTAGCCCAAAGAAGTGCCCCATGAGGTGAGTTCTCAACTCATGGCATTCGAGAGTTGAAGGTATGCACGGAGTGCCAAGCTTGACTTGCCTCGGCATGGCCACCAAAGAATGGCAAAACCTAGGGGAGTCTAAGGTTGACCCATGTGAATACATAGAAATAAGTGCTCGACTTGTTAGTTCAATATGAGTGGAGTCCTTGGGTAATTGGGTCATTGTGTGAACTCGTCGAGATGGGCGTGGATGTACTACTAGTCTTAGGTGCAATGGAGCTTCAAGGCACATGAAGCCAACTGGGGTATATGCATCCCTATGAGTGAGTTTGATTGGTGACACCGAGTTAGACGACATATCAAGACATGATTGATCAATGATAAGCGCTAAGCCATTGTCTGCACAACCTATCGAGGCATGACACTGGAAGCTTGTAAGCGTGCCATGTACTATCCTTACAGAGGTGTGGCCTATGAAGCAAGGAGTGCCCAATGTGAAGCTACGCTCTGTCAAGGGATGGCCCTTGAGGCTAATCACACCATGCTGAGGTGGCGTGTTGGCACTTGTTGATGTAAAATGATCAATCCAATGGACGTGCATAACTGAGAAGATGCTGCTAGATCAAGCCAAGCTTGGTCTAGGGAATGCCCTGTATGTCAAGTTGTATCATACGGAGGTGGAGCCATTGTAGAGTGTTGCCCCTTGCTAAGCAAACTAACCCAATGACTAGGAGTGCGCTGGGGTGCGAAGTACTAGGGACTGATGAGTTGCCTGTGAGGCGATAAGATGTGTGCCAAAGTGCCTATTAATCGACTCCTGGAGGGGTCGCTCGTGACACGAGTGGGTGTGCACAAAAGTGCTAGATACCCAACTAGCCTTAGGTATGACCTCGCAAGGAGCTCTGGACTCACTGAAGGTTAAGCAAGGTGGTCGATTTGTCAATGCTTGTGTGGTCAACTCATTGAAGCATTGACTATGAGGCATAGAGTACTCTATAAATCGGTGTGTGACCCTCGAAGGAAGAGGATGAATTGCTTATCCATAGAGTTATAGAGAGTCCATGGTCAAGAAGACACAATCGAGGTGAAGCAAAGTTTGGTTGAGGGGAAGCCATCAAGACCTATCGATCCATGTTAGGGTTAAGCCATAGCTCTCAAGACGATCGAAAAGCTTCATCAACGTGCTGGAAGGGCAGAGGCAGTAGGAGCAGTGAACCAACTTCTCAGGAGTGATGTTGACGTTGTCTTTGGTGTAGTGCAGACCTAGTCTGGGCGTGGCATCCTAGAGGATCGGGAAGGCGAAGACACCACGGCTAGATCAACTGTCCCTAGCCTGGACTTGCACGTGATGCATAGTAGGGTTGAAGCTAAGGTGGCTCCCAAGACCGTCACAGGTAGATCCTACTAGGTCAAGCCCAAATAGCAGTACAGGCAGTGGAGTTGATCTGAGCCAAGATGGTGCACACGGTGGACGTCAAGCCCAAATGACAGTGTGTGTCTTCCATTAGAAAAAACTTGGCGCTTAGGACTCATTTTTGCATGAGCAATGATGCTGGCTCGGACACTGACTGGCATGGCACAGTGTCGAGACACCTTTGCATCATCTAGTGGCTGCACGGTGTTCTTCAGCAAAGGTGCTAAGGGACTATAGTTACTGGTATTATTTACCAGGCTTATGATGTTGTTACTTGTCTAATGTTGAAATGAAGCTCTCCACTGCTTCTTACTAGGGCTATTCTATTGCCCTGTCCCACATCAGAAAAAACTTGGCACTAGAGACAAAGCTCACGAGTGGCTAATCGCTTAGGGAGCAATAACATCACTATCTTCCATTAGAAAAAAATCTAGTGCTCAGAATAAGGCCTGTGAGTGGCTACTCCATCAGGGAGGCAAGAAGGTCATCGTCTCCCATTAGAAAAAGCTTGGTGCTCAGAATGAAGCTCTCAAGTAGCTGGTCCGTTGGGGAGAAGAGAATGTCATCGTCCCCCATAGGAAAAAAAAACTTGGTGCTTGGAACAAGGCTCACAAGCGTCTAGTCTATTGGGGAGGCAAGAAGGTCATCGTATCCCATCGAGAAAAGCTTGGCACTTGGGAAGAAGCTCTTGAGCAGCCAGTCCGCCAAGGAGGTGAGAAGGTCACCGTCCCCCATTGGAAAAAACTTAGCGCTCGTGACAAAGCTTGTGAGTAGTAGGTTCGCTGGGAAGGTAAGAAGGTCACCATCTCACATCAGAGAAAACTAAGCACTCATGATGAGGCTCGCGAGAGGCTGGTCTATGGGGAGTTGAGAAGATTGACATCTCCATAAAAAAACTTAACACTTGGAACAAGGTTCATGAACGACTGGTCCGTCAAGGAGGCGAGAAGGTCACCATCCTATCAGAAAAGATGGCACTCAGGAAAAAAAACTCTCAAGTGGTTGGTTTGTTAGGGAGTAGAGAAGGTTGCCATCCCCTATTGAAAAAACTTGACACCCAGGACGAAGCTCACAAGTGGCCAATTGTTTGGGGAGGCAAGAACATCGTCGTCCTCCATCTGAAAAGAAAAATTTAGCACTTGTCGGAGACCCGACCCCAGAAGGTGAGTGGTCATCAACCCAACCCCGAAGGGTGGGCGTAAGGTGGGGAAGACTCAACCCTGGAGGATGAGCGGCCGTCGACCTAACCCAGGAGGGTGGGTGTGAGGCATGAAGACTCGACCCTAGAGGGTAAGCGATCATTGACCCGACCTCGGAGGGTTGGTGTAAGGCAATGAAGACTCGACCCCGAAGGGTGAGTGGTCGTTGACCCGACCCTAGAGGGTAGGTGTAAGGTTGTGAAGACTTAACCCTGAAGGGTGAGCGATCATCGACCTGACCCTAGAGGGTGGGTGTATGGCGGTGAAGGCTCGACCGCTTAGGATGAGCAATCATTGACCTGCCCTAAAGGGTGGATGTAAGGCGGTGAAGACTCAACCCCGGAGGGTGAGAGGTCGTCGACCCTACCCTGAAGGGTGGGTGTAAGGTGGTGAAAATGTGACCCCGAAGGGTGAGCGATTATCGACCTAACCCCGAAGGGTGTGTATAAGGAGGTGACCCATGCCTACTCCACCTTTAGCCTAGCCCAAACTGAACCCCTGACCCAGCCTACATCGATCCGCGCCGCTTGCACCCGGCATGCAAGCACCCTACACTGTGCACACCTGTGCTCACCCGACAACACCTCTATCACACACGAATTTGCCACTGCCCCCTCCTGCGTGCCTCTATGCCACCACAGTCCCGCGCCACCCTCGCCTAGCGTCGCCTTCATCCCACCCGAACCCCCCTTTTACCCTTCCGTGCACCAAGTCGCCCGATCGCACCCACTGCATCAACGTCGCTCCCTCTCTGCCACGCAGCCCCAAGCCGCTGACACCATTAGTTTCCCTCCACGCTGCACACTAAGCGGCATGTCGGACCCAGATTTTAACATCCAGCATCCCCTGTGATTCCACCGCACTATTCCCTGGATCAGTAGATAGTGCTCATAGGTTACAGTTCTGAACATCAAAGTACATATCATGCGGAAGCGTAAATTTAATAGTAGACTTACACATGGGCCGATTAGGCCAAAATCCATAAAATGCAGCGGCGGAAACGAAGCACACAGGTGGGACCCTCAGGACATGCCCACAGGCAGCCAACTGGAGGTTCGCGACCTAGCCCTCGACATCTTCATCTTCTTTACCACCATGACCAAATAGCGTCGCTGAAGCGTAGTGATCTGATTCCTGATTCTGGATTTGTTGTGAAAACAAGTGTGAGCACAAACCACCGTGCTCCGCGAGCCAATACACAGAATGCAAATAAATAGTATGCATGGCTTATCAAAGGAGAGGCTCGGGTTATTTTATTTGCCATAAATTGCTTTTGGTAGCATTATTATTATTAAATCATAGGGTTATTGTTGCTACCTAAAACTATACACGGCGATTGCCATAATTGACTTAATCCACCAAAGATACATTTTCATCACTGATTGCTGCCTAAGACTCCAAACAGCGAGTGTCATCATTTACTTAATCCACCGAACATACTCTTTCCAAATTGAGTGTTGTCTAAGACTCCAAACAGTGAGTGACATTATTTAATTAATCCACCGATCATACACTTTCTATATTGATTGCTGTCTAAAACTCCAAACAGCGAGTGACATCATTTAGTTAATCCACCGATTATACACTTTCTATATTGATTGCTGTCTAAAGCTCCAAACAGTGGGTGACATTATTTAATTAATCCACCGAATTCACATTTTCGATATTGAATGTTGTCTAAAACTCCAAACAGCGAGTGACATAATTTAATTAATCCACCGATCAGACTCTTTCTGTATTGAGTGTTGTCTAAAATTCCAAACAGTGAGTGTCATATCTCCAAATTCTCAAAAATTCAATTAACTCATCTAATAACCGCTCAATTCTATTAATCCCAATATTGCCAACATTTCCCAAGACTTTATATTATTTATCAGTGTTGTAATCCTGCAATTACTTTCACACTCCCTAATTCTCCAAAAATCATTCAAATCATCTATCTAGCCTATCTATTCATTTAGACTCCACCAATTTATTTCTCTCAGAATCCACACTATCGTTCCCTTTTTATGATCGGCATGAATCCACCAACAACTTTATGTGTTTACCACAAACATCCATCTATTTATTCTCCCCTTTATTTTGTAAGAACAGAAGTGTTATTATTTTGAAATAGGATACATAAAAATTCCCTAAGACCTATCAGTTTGAACTGAAAACATAATGTGTGAAAGAGTACAATAATAATAGTGATCCAGATTCCATCCACCGTTACATGGTCTCTGCACCATATGCTAGACCTTCAGCGTTATAGCCGCTTACATTATCACTGGGACGACACCCAGGGCAACTCAAAACAGGGCTTTCCACTGCCCTCCACTTTTCCATTCCCACCCATAAAGTTTTTGAAACAGAACTATATCTGGTTAAATTCCCATGTCCGCCCATGACTGTGGGCACGGCTATTCGAATAGTTTTGACTCTGCAGAGTTTGTACACTTTCACCACAAGAGACAATCTACTCGTTGCCCCACGTGATTCCTTAGCCACGTGGTTGAGTAGATCATCACAGTGACTTTTCAAAGCATCTAGCTCCTGTTGTCATGTCACCCTATGGGCCGCTCCCACTTGCGGTGGGTCCCATACGTTGCACGGGATGTTCGCCACGGATACTAGCGCATTCGGGCTCCACTCCCCGTAGCGCTAGCACGACTAGAAAACTTCACCCTCCACTCGGTGTCCCTTTAGGCCTCCCCTTGCCCTTGCATATCCACTCCTATCCACTACCGGTGAGATGAGTCCGGGGGTTCGATAAATTTACTTAGCCAAGTTGCACTTTGCAGACTTGTGGTTTACTGTTTTACATAGTAAGTCATGACAAGATTCAGTCCTTAGGGTTATCTGGGCGGTTCTACCACAAACCACTCTCGTGCACATCTGCACCATACCCTCGAACCATCCACCCAGATAATTAAGCAAATTGAGGTTTTTGGGAGTATAAAATAACCATATCCAACATACACCAGTCATTACCACCATGACTGCCCAACCAAATTTTCTCATGATTAACAGTGATGTTTGGGCGTTCTTGCGCCGTAAGTATCTAAGCAAAACTAAGCATGGCATATAATTACGGACTTATTTGCAAAAGGTTACTATTATAATTTTGCTAGGGCGACAAGGTTCGCATATTCAAATGTTCCAAAGGAGGTGTAATATTAATCAAGTTAAATAATGGGCATATAACTAGAATCTTAAATTAAACATGGGTTTGCATATAAAATAACAGCATGCAATTTGATAATTTAAACAAAAATAATTTGCAGAAAATGTAGGTTCAACATGATCAAAGTATTGACTCACCTTGCGCGGTTTACCGCGGTCTTGAGCTCACACAATGCTTTTCCGTTTGTTGGTTTTGAGCTTCTGGTCTTGATCTTCACCTCGATCTTGTTTCGCGTGTTCTATTGAATCTTCAAAGCTCCAGTTTCTAACTACGCGCTAACAACTGAATCCAAATAAAGGCAAATAACTCAAAAGTCCAGATAACTCAAAATAAACTCAATTTAGCTTTATTATGAGTTAATGGATGATTTGAGACAAGGTTGATTGGGTACAGAGGACTGACGAAGTCACACAAGGCTGGGACGAAGTGATGATTGGTAGAAGGAAATTCGACGAACCAGAAGCTAAGGAGGGTTCGTGATACAGGGATATTGATGACGTTATTCCTACTTCGGATTTGAGGATGGCTTGGTTTAGCAGGCTATTAAATACCACTGGTTAACCCATTTTATTTAATAACTTCTTTTATCATTTTTATATTTATTTAGGAAGTTCCATGCATTATGTTAGTCCTATAGACTGGTGTAGGAGTTTAGTGCATTAAATTCATCTTTAGGGTATGTATTCCTCATAACTTAGGTTGTGGTATTTTATTAGGGGACTTCTAATTTAAATGTTTATGGTCACGTCCTATTGTTTAATTAATTTTATGAGGAGGCCTAATTTAATTAAACCTACCATTGGGATTTATTTAATGGTTGGGGCATATATTATGGTCTTTTTAATTTAAAACCTTGCTTTTATAGGTAAACATATTATTCATTTTCCTTAATCTTAATCTTGAATGTATTTTTAATTAGGATTTTTATTAACTTTGGACTTTAAGCAAAACCATATTTTATTAATGCCTTTAATTGATAATTAGACCCAATAAATATTTAAGCTATATTAGATGCTCATATAGCAAATAATCAAATATTAAACCTTAATTAACCTTATTTTATATCCTAATTAAATTTATGAAAACAGAGGAGGGGCGGCGCGAGGTAAGCGGCGGTGTCGCCGGAGGGGATTGTCCGGGGAGGCGACGGTGATCTGAAAAATGGGTTGTAGGGGAGGAGGGGGAGACCGGGGAGGTGGCACGCTGGTCGGGGCGACGGCGTGGGGCGGCCGGCGGTGAGATGGATATGTTGCGCCGGCAGCCGGGAAGGAGAGGGGAGGGGATAGCACGCTCCTGAGCAGGAGAGAGGCGGGCGAATGCTTACCGCCCGACTGGCCTAGCCGGGGAAGCACCGAGGCGCGCCGGCGGCGATGACCAGGGTCGGCGTGGGCAAGCGCACGGCGCCGGCGATGTGTAGGCGACGAGGGCCTCGGCCAGCGATCGGGAAATCATCGGGGTGGCGAGGGGGTGTTCCGGGTGCATGGAATTGAGATGCCACACACCGTGGAGGGAGGAGCGACGGCGGCGGCGCGGAGGGCAGTGGCGGCCGGCCTTGAAGAAGAAGGCCAAATCGGGGGTCTTAGTTGCACGGATCTTTAATTAAACCGGCGGGGAAGCAGGTGGGCATAGGGGCTCGAAGGGACACGCTTGGTTTTTTGGGGGGCGCCGGAGAGCGGAATACGGTGAGGAGGCGATGGCGGCTGGTGCATAAGCGGCGGCGTGGCGTGAGGGGATGGGGTCGGTTGGCTGACGCCGTGCCGACGCAGGAGCGCAGGCGAGGACGTGAGGTGACGCGGGCCGGATGGACGGGATGACGAAGCTTCCGCATGGGAGCAGTGGGTGCAGCGAGGAGACAGAGAACAAAAGAAAGAAGAAATCGAGTGGAGGAGGAGGAGAAGAAAAAGCGGGAGGGCCCACTGGCAGAAAAAGGTAGGGGAGGAGATAAAGAAAGGGAGGGAAACAAATGCCCAGCAACCAAAGTTTGGATTTTTCCAGACTCAATATTTTATTTTTTTAAATCTTGATTGAAATTAAGGGCTCAACTCAAATCATTTGGAAGGTAAATTTAAATATTGTTTTGATTTTAATTTCCAATTATTTTGATCATCTGTCTGAGTTTAAATTTTCAATTCTAGTTTAGATTAAAGTGTAATTTAAAATTATTTCCTTGATTTCATAATTTATTGTCTTATATTATGCCCATATCTTTTATTAATGCTATTATCATTATTACTTGGATATTATTTCTCGTCTTTATTCATTTGCATGTCACAAAATTCAAAAGATTTCAAATAAACATTCAAAATAGATTTTGAACATCAGCAAAATGCAAGAAAATTTTTAAAAACTCCATATTTTTGAATCCTCGAAATTTAGGATGTTACATGGCACCACTCTCAGCCCTCACACGCATTGACTCTGTGCACAATGGCTCTCACCTTCCCTTATCTATAAAAGCCTTCGGATGGCTCTGCCTGAACCCCAACCATGCCCCTGCTGCCTCCATTGCCCCTCTTCCCCTTCCTTCCCTCTAGTCCCCACGCCTCCGCCAAGGCCTTATTGAGCTCTGCCGTGTCTCGGACCAATTGAGCGCATGTGGAGCATCACCCCAAAGACCCTGAAGTGATCCCGACCACTGCTGAGCTACCTCTCCCTTCCAGGCAAACCCTCCGTATCACCCACCTCACCACCGACCTGGTCATTGCCACCAACCTAACCACATCATCCCTAGAAGCTTCCCTAGCGAGGAATTGAATTCTACAGCCCTGTAGTGTTGTGGTCGGCCTTCTGCCACTACACGAGCTCACTGCCAGCTGCCCTAGACCTCACCTCCGACCATGCCGCCTCGCCTAAGGGTTTGCGCAAGGCCGTAGAACCCATTCCTAGCCTTACCTCTAGCCACTGTGGCCCCTCTCACCACCGGCGAGCCTCGCCTCCCTTCAGCCGAGAAGGACTGTAGTGACACCATCAATGTTAAGTGTGTAATTAAGATTAGCATAATGACCTTCATTAGCAAACGTTAAGTAGCCACTGACCCATGTGCCACCCGCTTTTAATTAGATCCATGACCGACTAACAAGTGGAACCCAGGCCCTTTTCAAAATCCTTTTAAACTGACTTTAAAAGCTAGGGGCACTAACATGTGGGCCCAGTTTATTGTTTGCAAAGTGCAATGGTCACACATGTTAGCCTTAGGACCATTTTGTTTTGAAAGAATAATTGGAAATTAATTGAAATTACTACGGGACCCAGCTGCCAGTCTCCATAGCCATTTCTAGTAGAAAATTAGCTCAGACTTTTAATTAAATCGGTGGACCCCACCTGTCAAAGAGAGAATTTCTCTCTCCTTTGTTTATTTTTAGATTTAATCCAAATTTAAACTTTGGAGAGCCCATTCACCTTCATCTTAACTCCAATTTAATGAAATTTATTTCTAGATTTTCTTAATTCAAGATCTATCTAATGGTACTAGTTTTGTTCAATTTGAAGCTCATTTAAATTTTCTTTTGTATTTATTTGCTTTGCTCGCTTGTTTGTCCATTTTCCAATGCGATCGTCTGATTAGAGCCCCAGTTCAAGCAAGCACAAGAATTCTAAGACTAACCTACTTTTGAGTCAACATTTTGATCATATCAAACCTACAATTATACAAATTTATATTCATTTAGATTATCAAATTGCATGCTTAATTTGTTATACAAATGTATGTCAAACTTAAGGTAAATACATGTCTACTTGACATTGTAGTATTAATTATACCACCCTTTGACACTTGAATCACATGATCATTGTCACCCTAGATATTTATGGTAACTTTACTAGCTTTAGATGTACTTAAGTGCCATGCTAGTCTTGCTTAAGTACCAAGCACTAGTTTTCCCTAATCATCATTTTTTAATTATGAAATTCATTTTTGGCAGTCATTGGATGGAAATGGCTAGTATATTTGAGAAAACTTAGTGTATGCTTCTCAAAACCCTAAAACTTGCTGTTACCATATCCAGACAGATGGTACAATGTTTGGTGCGGATGTAGAATGAGAAATTATGGTTTGTGGTATACACCACCCAGATAACTTAAGGACTTAATCCTGTGATGACCTCCTAATGTAAAACAGTGCAACCATAAGTCTATAATGGTGTCAACCTGGCTGATTAATTTGTATCCACCAATGCGAGTTGCACCATTGGAGTGAGACACAAGTCATGTCACTAGTGTAAGTCGTTGTATGGCGCACGAGGGGGTCTAGTGTAGTGGACGCAACCACCCTCAGATGAAACCATAGCGGGTGTAGCTTACAGTAGGGGATACATTGTAAAGGCTTACACTAAGGAGATACATTGTGGCTTACACTAATCAGAGTTTTATCCTAGGGTGACAAGATATCCTGAAATCAATATCAATAGAGGAATTTAAATATGTTGAATGAAAATATGCATGCAGAATAATTTAAAATAACATAATTTTATTTACAAATTAGGATCAATATGATCAAGTTGTGTAACTTGCCTTGCTCTGTGAATGGGTAAGAATTATCATTAAAGAATTCCTCGGAATTGTCGCAGTCTACATATGAAAATAACCCACCAAACTTAAATAAAATTCAAATTAACTCCAAAATTTTGAAAACATGGAAAATTTGGATAGATCTTAATTTTAGATGAATTTGGAAATTTGAACAGGTTCAATCGGAGCTAGGTTGAAGAAATACGGGATTCTAAAAGTGTGTTTGCCATGGTCATAGGTAACAGTGGTCGGAAGCTACAGTGGTTGAAGCTACAGTGGCCGAAAGTCTGCATCGGTCAGAGCTATAGTGGTCGGGAGTTTATAGTGGTTGGAGCTGCAGTGGTCTGGAGGTTACAGTGGTCAGAGCTGTAATGGTCGGAGCTACAATGGTCGAAACTGCAGTGGTCAGAGCTACAGTGTACTCTAGCTTGCATCATCTTGGTCGACAGCAGCCAACGAGGGGTTTACGAGATAGAGGAAGACATAGGGAAAGCGATGATGTAACAAGTCTTTACTAGAAAGGAGCGGAAAGCAGTTGGAGATGAGTTAGAGCAACAGCACGGCTCAGTCATCATCGACGGCAGTGTTCTGGTGGTGGGGAAGCCCGGCGAAGGGGTGAAGGTTGATCGCACAAACTCAGGGAAGATGACTGTTGCCTTGGCACAGGGTGAAGATGGCCAGGGTACCGACAATTGCTCGCTGGGGTAGGTCATTGGCACACAAACAAAAAGGGGATGGTGCATGAAGTCTTGGGCATACAAAAGCAAGAATTGAGGGGCGGGAAAGGAGCGGTGTGAGTAGGGCTCGGGGAAGGGGAATGGCCGAGAGATGGCTCATCGGATTTATGGCCGGTGTAGTGGTGCACAAATGGGGTTGATAACGGAATTTAAAGCGGGGAAACTGACGGGGTGAGTGGGGAATGATGGGAGTCTTTAATGGCCGCATTTGCTTCAGCAAACGAGTAGTAACAGCTGAATTTATGAGCTCGAGGAAAGGCTTCAATGGCAGAGGAGAGAGAAGAGAGAAGGAGAGAGGGTGGATGAGCGGGTGTTCACCACGAGGCGAGAGGAAGGCATCTCAGCCGTTAATGCGGAGTAAGTGAGAACGGATGGACGGGATGCGTCTGCGCAATGAGGAGGCAATTCGGGCCAGACACGAGTCGGCCCAGGAGGAAGTTGATATTTAATTTTCATTTTTCAATTTTCAAAAAAGCTAGGAAACTTTAAAAATACTTAGAAAATATCAAATAAATTCTAAACAATTCACAAAAATTCCTAGATATATTTTAAAATTAGGAAAAATATTTCCTACTCAAATTTGGTCCTTAAATTTTTATAAAAGTACTTTTTAACTTTGAAATTGATTTTTAAATTTCAAAAAATTCACAAAAATCAGATAAAAGCCAAATGCTTTAAAATAATTAATTTAAAATAGGATTTTTACAAAAAAAATTCAAAATACCCATTCTTAATAATATTTCCATGCTTTTAATTAAATTACTTTTCAAATGAAAAGCCTTTTTAAAAACTGAAATCCATCAAATAAAATCTTCAAAAATTCAGGCAACCAAATAACACTTGTTTTTATTTTAAATTGAATTAATTTTAATTTTCACTAAATTTTTTGAAATAAACAGCTGAGTTATGACAGTCTTTTATCCAGCTGATAGGCAGTGGTTACTCTCATAGCAATAATACTCTTAAGCAGTGTTTGCAGAGCCCTCACAGAGTGCCGTTTGTTTGCCGTATGAGCTGCAAGACCAAGTCTCATAAGTTTGGGAGTCCACCTCAGCAAAGACAAATATTGACGCTAGATTTTAGAAGCTAATAGTGCACTGAAGTGTCGAACAAAGGACATTGGACTAATTCTTTTCTACTTATGGTTCCCCCGTACAAACAAACAAAATAGGCTTCTCCAACATAGTTTATCTCGATAACTTTTTTAAATGACTTATCAGCATTTGGTTTGTTCGCACAAATACTCATTCTAGGGACAAAAAAGATCAACCATAGCTATAAGCCATTAGCCGCAGCCAAAAAGAACATGCCCCTTGCAATTGTTGGTATTTTTCCTTTAGAAAATATATGGTTTGTCCAGTAATGATATGTTCCTCAAACGTTCAATCAGTCAGCTCTAATTTGCAAAGGAATATGGATCAACATCATTAATGCTTCTTACTTCTACTATGAATGGCTCATCAAACTATGTTTAATGTGTAGACCCTTTCTTTGTAATCTAAAATAACAAAGGAAAATGAATGGTTAGCCTACTACAATGTAACCAATGGCACATTGACGTATCCAAAAGAAGAGGAAATTCATAGCAACTTACAGGACATCATCTCTGCTTTAATCTTGTATTAGTGATTGCCTTTGTCAGCTGATTGGAGAAAAGTACAAACTACTCTTTAGGAATCTCCTCTAATTGTTTATCTAAAAAAGAGCATAATGCAGAAAAGGAAGCAAAAGAGGAACTAGAGGAGTCGTCAGCTTGATTAGTCACTAAGCTCAAAGAGTTTGACTTGTTAATCCTGGCCAAAACATCAATCCCATGCGTTTTCATTTTGGAATACAGGTCGTTCAAGGTGAGAGCCTCCATATTAATGGAATGATTGATGGTAGTGACTAAAACATTCCAAGCTGACATATCTAGAGAATTCAAAATCTGTCGAGCATTATCAAAATCAGAATAGACTACTCCAACAGACTAGAAGTCACTAACAATCTTATTGAAGTGATCAAACAAAGCATCTACTAATTCTCTAGGTTTCATCTCGAATTTAGAATACTTATTCTTGAATTGATTTTGACGCACACCCTTAACAGACTTTGAACCTTCATGATAGTCGGCTAGAGTAGACCAAATTTTATTTACAGATTTAAGATGTGTTATTCTAACAAACTTGTTACGACTTAAACCTTGAAACAAAATATTTCTAACTTAGGATTTGCCTCTACATCAGCAGTGTTTTCGATGTTAATGACAGAAGGTACTTCAAACGTAGATTCAACTTTTTGCCAAATCGCATTACCTTGAGCTTGTAGAAAGAATTCTATGAGAGTTTTCCAGTAGAGATAATCCGTACCATCAAAGAATGGTGGCTTACCAGAGAACTGTTCCTGATCTAACGCCAATGCAACTGGCTTTGATACCACTTGTAGGACCGTATGGCATTATCAGAGAGGGTGGAATGATCGCATCTGCTTCTTCCACTTCGCTCGATCTCTTCGTGATCGACAACAAAACAACCACTCGAACGATTACCAGCCGAAGACACCTACGTGCTCGGTCACACTTGAACGAGATCTGTTAGCAAGTAGCTGAAGACGCAAGAAGAACGAAGCTTAGAAAAAACATGCTGCCGATCAATTTCTTTGTGGAATAGATTTGATCTATTATTTCTGCAACAAATTTTTGGCTATAAAGTGCCCTCAAGGCACCCCTAAAACCTTCCTCGATGAAAGCCCTAAAGATCAGTTACATTAGCCTAAGCCTCTCCCTGATTTTATAGACTAACATCCCAATCATGTTCGATTCAAACACGACCACAACACCTAATCTCTTCCTCAAATGAAGGGACCCGAAACCCTTTCCTAACACGGTTTTTATCAAACTCTACCTCTTCTAGCCCACGGACTCCATCTGTAACACTCACGTTTCAACACGCGACGAAGCCTCCAGGATATCTCCTCCCGTAGCTCCGTCTTGCTTCACAATCCTTAATCTCCACGTGCTTCAGCGTTAGCCTGACCACCTCGCGTGACATCCCCAACCATCTGGACCTCAGATCTCCTTATCCTAGTCCTGGTCATCCACATCACCGACTGTGATCATGTACATGCTCTCCTGCACATGCAAAGACCAAAAAAGTATTTTTCCTGGCACAAGCTCTTCCCAGCTTGACCGTCATCAGCACAACAACTCACAACATTCTTTTCCATCCAGATACAGGAACAAATCCAACCACAACCATCAACTTGATCGTACACGACCAATCACCACATTGCTAACCAGAAAACAATCTCAAAAAACCATCGCTTTCTAAAACTCACTCTTCCGACCACTCAGCGTGACCACTGAGCACAGACTGCCGAGTACCAACACCTTTCCATTAAACACCAACCAAATCCCCTGTTGGTCTAACACAAGTACTCAAAGTACTCGAAGATCATAAAGAGTAAAGCACTCGTATCGACAAAGAAATCTACGAGTACCAACCAGGAAGCCTACGACGACCAATCATAAAGCCTTCCACTACTAAAGACAATGACAGTAGACTGCAAGGTCTACAATTATCAACAAGACTACAAAATATAAGACTATAAGAGCAGCCCACACAATCTACGACCATCGACTGGGAAGTCACCGACTATCGAAAGCACTGAAGCTACAATCATGTAAAAGTACTATAGTTATGATTACCTTCAGTGGTCGATCTATCATGGTCACAGTCGAGTTGTCATGGTCGCAGTCAAATTGTCGTGATCGAGGTCGAACATGGGCAAAGTCAAACGTAGTTGTAATCGAATGTAGTTGAATGTAGTCATGCAACCATGGTCGTAAAGTCGTACATGGTTGAAGTCAAATTGCCGTAGTCGTAAACGACTTGCAGACGAAGCTTGCCATGGTCAAAACTGGACGTGGTTGAAGACAACCGTGGTCAAAAGCTATCGAAACACTTGAAGAAGGCAAAAACCACTCGGAAATAATCAAAGCCACTCGTAAATAACCAAAATCACTTGAACCCAAAATCTTCGACTATGATCACTCAATACTTTCACAAACGCGAATTCCAAAGCAATTCAAATATCAATTATTCATCATTATGTTTAGTCACAACCATCCACATGGTCTAACAATTACCATATACATAATTACATACATATGCATTATGCATGGAAGACAAAAATATACTAGAACAGTACAAAGGAGGCATGCAAGTAGTGAAGTAGAGAGATGGTACACAATATAACCATCTCCTGTCAGTCACCATTAATGCAGAAAATTTAACTTGTTGCGCATACTCGCATCGGTATTCCTAAAGGTGAGAATTGCGATTATACTAGTTGAAAGAGGCCTCTATGTCGATTACAAAGCGGTATCTCACATCACGGTTGATAAGCCTCTCAAGAGCCTCGTTGATGTAGTCTATCTTGATCATCTCGATATCTGGGTAGATTTTATTTGCTGCACAGAAGTTTATCATCTCCTGGGTGTCCTTTGTACCTCCAGTTACACTACCTGATAAACTCCGTGCACCTGCAAAAGTTCAGATTAAGTCTAATCAAGTCCCCCCTTCCTTTCAGATTTAGCTACATTGCTATTAGAAATTTGCATTACCAAGATTAAGGTTTGCTGGATGCACTCTGATTTCTTTTGGAAAGCCAAGCAGCGTCATTACACCGCCAACTTTCAGAAGAGAAAGATAAGGATCGAAGGGATGGTCACCGGAAGCAGTGTCAACAATGAAGTGCAAGGAACTTTTCAGGGACTGCAAAAATGCATCATGTTGCCATTGTCACTTTCAGTATATAAGCAGAATGAGAAGAACAACAAACAGAATTTTACTATGTGAGTTCATTCTCTGCGAGAGAAACATTATATGATCAATGCTCATCTGAACAATGCTCACAAAGAAATTGCAGATCAACTCTACATATGTCTAAGTTATATAATGCATAATTATTACCAAGCAAACATTTCATTTCATGTAATGGTGAACGACATTCTTGAGCACCGAAAAGGAGAAAAAGCTACAGTTTCTTTTGAACCTCTACTTTTTTTAGATAATGGAACAAAGTTCCAGCTTCTACTTTCTGGGGTTTTGAACCTCTACTATTGTTCCCAAATGATATTCACTAAAACTCAAATATTTTTCCCAAATGATATTCACTAAAAAAATGGAATGCTCATTCAGGAGATAATTGTAGCATAGACATGGTAAAGCATATTGCATAATATGCAGTACCTCCATCTGTTTTTTGTCTGATGATATCACAAAATTATCTGCACCAAGAAGGCTGATAGCTTCTTCTCTCTTTGATTCACTTGTACTAAAAACTGTGACCTTCAGTCCAAAGGCTTTTCCAAATTTTACTGCCATGTGACCCAAGCCACCAAGTCCAATGACGCCAAGTGACTTCCCCGGTTGGTTCATGTTATGCCGCATCATTGGAGTATACACAGTAATTCCAGCACAAAGTAGAGGTGCTGCCTTTGCCAAAGGGTAGCCATCCGGTATTTTAAAGCAGTACCTGTCAAGCAAATGAATCAATAGGAGTCAGGAGGTGCAATTTTCTTATACCAGATTAGTTTTTTTTTACTTTACTAAGAGATAACAATTAACAGTTTTTACTTTTTAGAACTAGTCATAGTCCAAAGATTACTTCTAAGGTAATTCTTATCATCATAAGAGAAACAAAGTATTAATGGAACGACTGTCATTTATGATGTCATCTATTTTTAGAACAAGATAGTTGCCAAGAAGTAGTTTCCATTTTTATATTATCCTATATAAATGTTACATAGCACACTGAAATTGACGCATAACAAAATTTAACAATGTGGGTGAGCCTACCATTAAACATAAGTTCATTATGCTTTTGGTGAATAGTTCGTCTTGTGAGTGGAATATCCTTTCATGGACTACTAATGCAACAATACCTTTCATGGACTACTATGTGAGTGGAATATCCTCCCTTCGTAACGGTGCCATCAGTATCAACACCGTTAAAAGTGAAAACAAAATTTGAGCAGTGGATCTCAAGAAAGCTATTGCAGTTCTCGCAGTCTTGGCATGAATTCACATAGGTTCCGACACCTACATGGTCGCCCACTTTGAAGCGCTCGACGTCTGAACCAACCTCAGTTACAACTCCAGCTATTTCGTGCCTGCCCATATTGAATTTAGACACCAGACTTAGCACATAAACAGTTACTTGTACAACAAATAGCAGTGGCAGATTGGAAGAATCTATGCACAATAGTACAATGATTTGCATTTTATCTGTTTCCCCACTGTTCTAACATGTTCAAGTAATACATTGATCTGAAATCTGAAAGCTTACCCAGGGACTAAAGGGTACATGGAATCATTGTGCATATTGCGGGTCCAAACAACATCAGCATAGCAGACTCCACAGTGTGTGATCCTCAAAGAAACATCATAACTTTGTACAGCTCTGGTAATCAATCAGAGTAGCAAGGATGCATGAGAACAGGTAGTAAAAATGAAACCAACCAGCTAATTTACCAAAGATAATCCTGTAACTTTCTGTAGTCGTTTTTATTATTATTGTGTCAGTGGTCTGTTCTTCGATATCTTCGGTAAACATCTACAGAAATTTTGTGCTCCAGTGTCATGTGGCGCAATCAGAAAAAATCATCAGTGCTAGCTTGAACATTCCATATGCACATTGCAATAGCAAGTAAGCATGCAACACGGGAACTAGTACATTCGGCAGATATGAGAGAACAATGGAAAATAAAGATTTTTTAAAACAAATCTAGAAAGAAATTCATATTGAGAAGAACACAAAGTTACTCCCAAAATCACAAGGGAGTGTTATGTGGTTTACCTGCGGTTGAATTTGTACGGTGAGAGGATTCCGGAAGAATCTCTTGCTGCCCAAGCATTACAGTTGCCACTCTCGCATTCAGCAGCCATGCCAAAGAAACTGCAGAAACAAATTCAAGTCAGTCAATTCATCAAAGGAAAAGCACAGGTATAACACCAGACGGGCCAAATTTCTAAGGCTCATAGCCTTAGGAACTTACATTAGTCTTGAAGAATACAGAAAAATTGTCAGCACCAATCCCTTTCTCGAGTCATTTAATATTGAACCACTTTCTCTAACAAATTCATAGCACTTGAACTTGCACAACTTAGCGTAAATGATTTAAGTAGGACAAATTGTACTTTTAACTTTTCCAAAAGCTATTTTATATCTCCTGAGTCATTTAATATAGAACCACTTTCTCTAACAAATTCAGAACAACTCATCATCAATCTTCAGAAAAATCAAAACACAGTAGTAGTTGTTAGTTTAGTTTTCCCTCTTGAGCAAATTGAATTTACTAACAACCATTTGGTTCATGTCTTCAACAATATGATATCGGTTTCACTTCGATAAACCTTGGCTGTTTAATTCTACAATCCTTAATTAAGACAATGCACTAGATTTGCCTAGGGAGTAGGGAGAGATGACTCAGACAACAGAACAAGAACAATTGATTCCTCCCAGGCCCCAGCCCATAAAAAAGAAAGCATGACAGGTGCGAGGTATGTTTCTTTACTTCTTGGCACACGCGAAAGGGTCTCTAGCCCAATGGTTAGAGGCCTGAGTAGCACCCCCTGGGTTCGACTCCCAGTGGGAGCGAATTTCAGGCTTGGGAAAAAATCCTCGCCTGCTATCACACCAAAGCACAGTCTAAGGCCCGCAAGCGTTGATCCAAAGGATCCGCCGGTAGTCTCTAAGGTCGGGCGATGGTACCGCTGTGTAAGGGTGGAGCAGGGGTTCGGGGGTTTTCTCGGTCTGCGTGAGAAAACCTTCTTCTTAAGCAATGCCCGGGGGATTCTTCCCCCCGCAGGTCGAGTTTTTTTTTACTTCTTGGCACACACCCGTGAGGCATGTTTCTTGGTCATATGAACCAAATTTGAAGAAAACCATGCTTACCTCCAAAAAATTCAAAGAAATTTCCGAAAT
Organism: Dendrocalamus sinicus; assembly: GCA_036346575.1. Taxonomy (NCBI): domain Eukaryota; kingdom Viridiplantae; phylum Streptophyta; class Magnoliopsida; order Poales; family Poaceae; genus Dendrocalamus; species Dendrocalamus sinicus. The sequence goes on along the minus strand of JAYEVI010000407.1, from coordinate 250,363 downwards.
TCCAAGAAACTCACACACCAATGAAATACAAATGATCCATGAATTCTTGGGGATCCGAGTGATGGATGGTAAGAAAATTAAGCACACAACAACAGATTTGAGATCGAAACGGAGAGCAGGACGATAGAAGCAGGCAAGGAAGGGAAGGGCTCGGGGGGAAGCAAGAATTAGCGCTAACCTCTGGATTCCGCGCGCGACCGATGCGCCGTCTCTCTGTCGCCGGTGGCAGCAGAGGCTGAGACTGAGAGAATAGAACTCTCGAGCGCTGAAGAGAAATAGAGGGTTCCCCGACTCGCCGCACCGTCCGATGTAAGTGAAGGTCGTGTTGTCCGTTAGATCTTCGGTCCCTGGATGGGACGGGGCAGGGCCGGGTGGTCACGTGTGCGACGTGAGTGGCGACGTGGCTGGTTTGACTTTTGGGCTCCCGAGGAATGGATGCATCTGCTCGATTGGTTACCAGGGAGATGTGGTCAATAGTGACGCTGCTCCTCGCTTCCGCAATTTATAATTGATTACTGATGCTTTGAACATAGGATGTTTCTCACTTTCGCGCTATTTCATTTGTCACTTCTTTCACTATAATTGATTATTGATGTTTTGAGCATAGACTATTTCTCGCTCTCGCTATTCAATTTGTCACTCTTTTCATTATAATTGATTATTGATGCTTTAATCATATCCTGCTTCTCGCTTTCGCGCTATTTGATTTGTCACTCCTTCCACAATAATTGATTATATATACGACAATAACCAAAAAAATATTAAGGATTTGCTATTATGGACAATTTTACCCCTACCTTTTCTTCCTCCTCCCAACTCCCCCTCTTGTCCTCCATCATCCATGGCAGCGCCACCATAATCTCTAATGCTCCAGCGGTTCCAGCTGCTCAATGCTGACACATCTCCTCGACTCAACCCTGATGCAGCCTTCCTTGCCTACCATCAATTCATCACTTGACTCACCGGCGTCATCAACTCCGATGTAGCCTCCAACACCGCTGAGGACAACAAGGTCGTCGAGGTAGTGGCCACTATTGTGGATTCTATGGCCACCTTGCCAACTACTCCACAACCCTAGCCCCATAGCCACCGCCCGCTGCATCTTCTCCCACATGCTAGGCTCACTCCAAAGGTTCACCGAAGTGGTAGGGATTGGAGGAAGTGCCTAGTAGTGACTTTGGTGGTGGAGCAGTGGTGGTGATGTAGACGTGGTGGCCACCTACAAGCTAGCTCGGCCTCACCGACAACGGAGTTAGCAAAGGGAGGAAGTAGCAGTGACGAGTAAAACAGAGATTGAAGTGCCCAACTCAATTGGAATGTAGCCAAATTCACTGTAGAGCACCCTAACACCGAAGGGGGTGGTAAGGAGGGGTTGTTGGAGTAGAGAGATGGTGATGGGCAGCCATGGGAGAAGCTCCAGCCATGACAGTTGTGGATGATGCCATCTATTGCCACTAGGAGAAGCTTTGACCTTGATAGTGGTGAAGGCTGCCACACAACGACACCAAATTCAGCCATTTCGAGAAGCTTGGGAGCACAAGATCTCAGAGATTCCCATCCTCCTTGTTCAAGGGTCTCCACTTCAGCAACCATGGTGAGCACGGTAAGGCCAACCACGGCGAAGCAAGCTAGGCTAGCCATGTAGCATCCCATTTTTGGGATTTTGAAGTTTGTTTGATTGAGAATTTCAAATTTAATTTGAATTCAAAAGTACAACTCAAATTCAACTCGAATTTCAAAATTTTCAAAATTGCCAAACCCTCTAGGGCTTGGCCCAGCCCATTACCCCCTCTTCCCGGCCCACCAGGCCTTTGGCCTAGCCTAGAACGGCTCACGTCGCCCCCTGGTTGTGCCGTGCACACCCAATGCATGCCCACGCCGCGCCATTCGCGTCTCAACCCACTCCCGTTGTGCCCACGCCAGCACACACCTTGCCACTGTGCCTCCACAAGTGTTGCCGCCCACCCCCGTGCACCCCCAAGCTAGCCTCGTGCTACTCCACCCTTGCCCTACCTAGAACCCCTCCTCTCCCTTGCTCTATACTTAGGAGATGCATTGTAAAGATGTTATGGTGATCTTCTTGATTCAAATGTCCAAGGAAATGTGTGAAACATAACAAGTTGATTATCTCTTATGGGTAAAGTGTATAGTCTTTACAAAGTATAAACTGTTTAAGCAGTTGTGCCCATAGTCAAGGGCAAGCATGGGAATTTACTCGAGTTACTTTCTATTTCAAAAACCTTGTTGGTGGGACGAAAACTCATCGGCTAGATGTAACCCTAATTTTTGTTTTTCCTAGGTGGAGGTAACCCAGTGTTGATAATTGGTTAGACGTAACCCTAGTAATAAAAAGCTAGCATATGGTGGATAGAACCATGTAATAGGTGGATGAAGCCCAGACCGTTATAAATATTGCACACTTTCACTCTCTTTAATAAAATATAATTTAGTTAAAATGCTAAGTCATAGAATTTCCTAATAATGGTAATTTTCACATGTTGCCTTTAGCAAATAAAAGAACCCAATCTATCTTTGTTGAACCTTGCATGTATAAATATTATATTCTGTGTATTGGCTCATGGAGCATTGTTGCTTATGCTCACCCACGCTCACAAAATACCTCAAACCTATGGACCAAGGATACTACACATATTATGATGCCCCAGGAGCTGATCGTGAAGAATATGAAGGAGAATAGAATAGTCTCTAGTAGTCTAAGTCTCGACCCAACCTTGCTGACTAAGTTGGTGTTTGCGTATATCAATATTATCTAAGTCTTTAGTTAATATCATTCACACACAACTTACCATAGTCGCTTGCCTATGGCGAGATGTACCCTTCCCTTTTGCTTTAGCTTCCGCTTCTGCATTTATATAATGTATCCATTTGGCCTAATCAGCTCTACTGTAAACTTGACCTGATGCAGTCTATTTAAACTCTAATGTTATAATATTAATGTATGGTATAGTTTATGTCATGTATGAAATGATTTAGTGATATATTATATGAGCACTATCCACTAATATAGGGAATAGTGTAGTGGTTCAACAGAGGATTCTGGATTAGCTAAATCTAGGTCCGACAAGCCACCAGAGGCAAACACCACCTCTACCTACCTTCCTGACTACCATGATGCTCACCTATCTAAGCTATCATGACATGCACAACGTCAAAAACACCAATAAAGTCGAGCTACGGGAAGCCCAAACCCTAGCACCATCTGGTTGAAGGAGAATCCAAAATCCCAGGTAAAAGCCAAAAAATCATGTATGAAAGCTTGGATTCTCCTTACTTGAAAGCAAAATCTTTGAGTTGAAAGCTTTGATTCTCCCCAACTGAAAACTAATTTTCCAGTTGAAAGATGGAAATCCTAGTTGAAAGCTAAAGATTTTTAGTTGAAAGCTTTCAATTTAACTTGAAAGGTTCCAAATTCATGAGTTGATCCCTGAAATTTGTCAGGAAAGTTTTCAAATTGATGAGTTGAAAACTTTTGTGTTTTGAGTTGAAAGCTCTTTTTTCTGTTGTTGAGGAGGATGGCGGTGGTGGTGTCGGCGGTGAGGTGCCAAAGCCAAAGAGGGATCATCGACAAGTCCAACTTCAATTTGTTATTACTGATGATCACACTAAGATTGTAACTTTGAAACCTGGATAACTTAAGATATTACATGCCACAACAATAAACTCCTCCATTACTTCTAGTTGGACAAAGATACTAAGCAATATCACTTCATGATTTCAATTTCAAAGACTCCTACAATAAAGTTTTAAATAATACTTGTTATTACACTCCATGGAAACATCAGATAATTCTCTGTAATTTTCTTAATATGGGCAAGCCACTCTATGGAAACATCAGATAATTCTCTGTAATTTTCTTAATATGGGCAAGCCTTGAAACTCGACTTAGCTACCCCCAAAACTTAATCGCAAAACAGAACAGCGATCTAAATGAACAAAAATCCCAAAAACACATCTTCTACAATTCCCATCTATTGTGCTCAGAATCATGATGTCCCCAAAATCAATCAACTAAGGCCTAAGAATAGGAAAGCAAGTATTAGCGCGGAATTACCTACCCCTCTTCTCTTCCCTCCTTTCCCCTTCTTCTTCCCTTCTTCCCCTTCTCCTTCCTCTTCCTATTCACCTTGACTGGCTCCCCTCTTCTCCTTCCTTCTTCTTCCCTAGCTGGTTCCTCTCTTCTCCTCCCCTCTTCTTCCTTCTCGACTGGCTACCTGATGAGGACATCTCTACTACGCATTCACATTCCACTCCAAGGGTGTATGATAAAGTTTGTGATGAGGCTCCAATAGGCAACAACTGGCGGTTGGCACGGCAGCACGCGGCAGCCTACCGTGGCACGTGGCAGGGGTGGCAATGGACGACTGGGCTCCAAGGGGTGGTGACTAGGCTTTTCCTTCCCCCTACTCCTCATCTCCTTAAAAAGGCCAGTCTAACCCCCAACTCCCAACACACAACTGGTCCAACCGAATGGAACTCCTCCCCCTTTCCTCTATTATGTTTTCCTTATATCCTTTTCATAATCACGAATAGGTCCTTATGAGGGGCTTTGGTTACGGGATATTACAACCAGTGCCTAAACCAATCCATTAATATGAACCGATCTAAGCTATCAAACTAGACCAATAATACAACAAATCTATTATTACCATAAATCAACTATATGTGCGTAATCTAGATCATATACTTTATAGGATGACTCTGATACCATTGATGGAATACGGGGTAGGCTACACTAGCACAAATTAAAATTTCTACCTTGTAAACTAGGAAGCCATGCGACTAGGAAATCATGGACCATTACCATTAGACACGCAATGCAACAGAAGAAGAGTTGGAGCAACCCAGTTCAACGTAGCGCACGTCGATGTAGTGGAAGCAGTCGATTATCCAACGTCTTTGAAAAGCGATCCTCGGAAGCTAATCTCTCGCTAGGTAGTTGATCTCCGCAAGTCAATTGTCTTCTCCTACAATCGTCGCGATCAGTGCCACAGTCGCAGCACCATCTCTACCGAAATCTACACATCCAAGGATGAAATGTTATGCGTTGATGTGCTAGCACTGGAGCGTACATCAAGGCCTTTGGAAGGAGACGGCTAGGGTTTCGATGGATGGTACGATATCTCTCTTTCCCGTAACCCTATGCACCCCTTTATATAAAGAATTTGACCAGATCCTTATCCATCATGAGTAGAGATCGTATCCCACTCGGAGAGCCTTCGACCGGATCCTTATCCGATACAGGTAGAGATTGTATTCCTCGGAGTTTATCATCCAGACCATTATTATTTTAACCTGTTAAGTGTTTGACTTTGTATGTTCATGTATGTTTAGTTGTAACCCAGAAACACCATTCCAATCACTTGTCGATAGCAGCCCTTAATAGGACATACCGACCTCTAAATATATACAAAGATCAAACTAGATGAACCTTATGCAATATTATCTACAACTATGTCTTAGTTACGACTAGTTCGTATCTAGTTAGAACCAGTATGTATCTTCATACGACTAGTTCATAAACTAGTTTGTGATATATCTGACCAATTCACAACTATTCATGATACCCACATAACCGGTTTGTACCTACTCAGACTAAACGACCTGTTTGTATATTCTTCTTTTGCGTCATGATACCCGATTAAACTTCAGGTGAGAAACGTGTCATCTATGGACTGTTCAATCTTTTCCTGATCTAGTAATGGATAACCTCATGTGTTTGACTCCTCGACCACTCGTGGCATGCCATGCACTTCCTTTATGCGACCACATCGAGAGACCCGGAGATATCTCTCCTATTATGAAGGAGGGGCAATTCCCATATTTCACAGCATACCCAAAAGTTATCTTTATAATTACCCAGTTGCGAACTAGCATTTAACGGCACCTAAGTGCACTACTACACATGTAGTAAACTATGCTAATCTCAGGTACAAGTATTATATATCACCATTACTTGAGATCAACTGATGACACATAAAAATATAATAATTTCAACAGTATCTCAAGATGGGTCAATCCAACGCTATGTTTTCTAACATATTGATATCCCTATATCTATGATCTATGCAACATAATCATTAATCAGTACACGCATTGATCTATAAATCATGATTGACCAATATAATGATATAAAATTAGAGTTAATTTAGAATAATATCAAGACATAAATAACAAGTTCCATGAACAAATCTCATGTTTGTTATTCAATATGAAAGAAATTAATTCAAGATCAAAATAATATATTATTTAAAAAATTATAAATATAAGTGATATAATCATCTGTACGTGGCTAGGCGAGGTAGACTGCGACAGAACATGGGCCCCGGGCCAACGTAGCAGTGAGAACAGTTGTCAGAGTACGTGGCCTTTTGTGTAACTTTTACATGGCTCCAACTTTACTTCCAAACTATCAATAAACTCCGACTTTTACATCGGTGCTGTGTACTGGTCAGAGCTGCATGGTCTGGATTGGGGCTTGCGTGGCATCCCGTAAGGGATTCAGCACCACTTGTGTTTATGACATACTAGCAGCCACAGGAGTCAACAAGAGCGTCAAGTATCTCTCAATTTGAGTAAGACGGGTGCCGTCAATTATTCTACAAAGAACTCTTAACGGCGTTGGCACGGTACATGTCAATCTTGCTGTTCATATCTTTCATTAATGAGCTTGTGACTATGGTAACCTTTTGCAGGCACAAAACTCAAGCAACTTAGAAATACAGGACATGAAACAAAAAAACCAAATTTATGCATATGAAAACAGCATCTCTTTGACCTCGTCTGATGATGGAGAAAGATCTTTGATCATTAAATACACCAGCCTCCTAAGACCGGCATCGCTGGACTGGAATAACCTAGTTACTGCAAAGAAAACTTCTGTGGCCTCAACCTGCACTAGAAACATATCCATCAGGGAATAACACAAGCAGAACACAACTGGTCTTCAAAATAACAAGCATAGCACAATTGAATCTCCTCTCCTGTTCCTTGTTGTAAATATTGCGGTATAAGCATATTTGCACATTTAATTTCAGCCAACATAATATAAACAATATATTTTCAGCATAAGAAGAATGACATTAATTGCATATAAACATGGAATTCTAACATGTCATTCAACTCTACATATATATTCAAAGAATATAACTTACATGCTGCTGAAAATAACATAATAAACAGTTCTAAGAACAGTAAAACAACTAATTCCAGCATACAACAAATTAATTGTTTTATCATTGCTCTCAGAACAGAGTTGCGCAAAATCAAAGATTTTGGCCTTCTCATGCACATGTCATAACTCTTCATAATTGACTCAACAACTAGGAAATAAGACTTGAGCTCTAATTTACATACTGCAAACAGACCAGAATAGACAGAGAATAGAGCTCTGTCTACACTCTGTGCCGCAATGAGATTATAAGCAAAGAAGTGAATACCAGTGAACTTAAAGATCAGGTATACAGCAGCAGACTGACTGGATATATAATTGAATATACGTGCAGTAATACACAAGCCAAAAGGGACTAAACCAGTACGCTGCACCAGTAAATGAATCTAACCAGATTTTAACTTGCCACTGCAATACTCACAAATTCTATTGCATGTAATCAAATATGACAATAAGATAAGCAATTATCTATGGCACAGTCTGCAGAGAATAAATCCTAGGGCTCAAGTCTTAAAGCTATTGTTAAGATCAATTCAGTATATGACTAGTATCATCACAGAGCAATCAATAGAGCCCACAAACATTCACAGCAGTTCTCAAGACTTGAACTAAATTACAGATCAAGTATAGCAGCTGTAAATGACAAAGAAACCAATATACTCACAAATCAGACAGTACTCGAAACTGTCCAGAAGCCAATGAGCCGCAGGAGAAATCAAATAATTCGGCAAGGCACGATGAATCGCTCACCCAGAAAATCTATCAACCTGCTATCACGTGCAAGTAGATGATTCACGGAGATACAATGCCGCTCCTCACTTCTCAGCCGAAAGCCAGAGGTGAAGACGAGGTTCAGAGATGCCGCACAAGAACAATAGAAAGCCCTGGCCGAGAGCAATCACAATCACAGCAGGGAGCAGCGCCTCCTCCTTCTCCCTTGGGTAGAGCTCCTCGGTTCCCAATTCCCAATCCACAAACTAGGGTTTGATCAGGAAACCAAAACCGAGCCGACAACCAAAGATGGCTGAAGCCACCAATCTCAGCACACCCAAATCGGAGATGAGGAAGAGATCACAAGAGAGAGCAAAAACCAGATCGCTTCGAGCCCCTTCCCACCGATGAGAGCCTCGGCCTTTTCAAGAGGATGAGGCAGGGTCTGCGAGGGGTGACGCCAGCGGTCGGGCTCGAGAAGCCCGCACCAGCCGCGCCTCCAACCCTCGCCTCCATCGCCGCCTCCTCCTGCCGAAAAACCGGATCTCAGGGGGGATCGCAACCGCCACGGGAGAAGCCCAAGCGCCGCACTCAAGGCACCACGGGGAGAAGACTCTGTCTCCTCCCCCTTATCTCCTGCACGAGTGACAGACAGGTGGGCTCCGCCCTAAAACCAACCGATGGCATTACTCCAATTGGGAAATTCCCAAAATGCCCCTCACATACAACATTCCTTTGATCGCCAGTGTACTTTGCACTGATCCATATTACACTGTTAAATCCAAATTAACTTACCTTATTGCAGCATAATTTGGTTGCACAAGACGTGAAGGTGTAAAAAGTAACACCCAAAAAGACCTATGTAGATGTTTCCTATCCTACCTTTGCGAATGTCTCTCCTTGATTAAGTAAACACAATAGTTTGGTGATGACCTGCAAAATTCCAAGACAGATATCAAGCAAAGAGCAAAGCCATCAGAAGAAGTGGGTCAAAATTTAAAGCTCAATGCCTCAATATACTATTGGAAAGGATGCGAAAATGAGAACGATTGTGAGCAACACTTACTTGCGAGCCTGGCATCAAGCTGAGGATCATGGAAAGGCCGCGCCTCCTGCAGAACAGCCCCTTTCTCGATCCCAAAAAATGGCAAGTACTGAACTGCAAAAGCATCCACACGGTTAACGAACATGTAATAACTCAAAAGCATTTGTTTACACTGAATTGAATCTAAAAGCATAAGAGATAGAACCCTTTCAACAAGAGATCAAACTTAAACTCACTATCAAAAACAACCATCCATCTTGATGCCCAAGTGTTCAAGAAACCTTAAAGTCCCAAAGCAATGGAAATAACCTGACACATCCAGACACCTTTGATGCGAATTTAGACCCATAGGCCAGAGAATCTAATCCAAACCCATCTCAACCTACACTCTACCTATCAAACGAAATCAATCTTGGGCTGTACATGCAGGAGGATCAGAAATGCCTTGGTTAAAAGGTTTAGGCTGGCTAGGTTGCAAAATGCACCACCGCAATCTGATTGAATCATGGATTTCATGCATTTGAAACAAAAATATCTGGAACATGGGAATTGGATCTTTCTGCAATAAATCAAACCATATTATTTTGGGGAATTGGATCATATACCCTCCTTTTAGTTGGGAAATTCAGGATTTACCCTCCGCATCTCAATGACACGTGGGGTCATCATAAGTCACTGACACGTGGGCCAGTAGGGTAAATCCTGAATTTCCATCTAAATGGAGGGTATATAATCAATTGGGGGGGTATTATTTTGCAAAGATACATGCAAGAAAACCAATTGCTCTAGCCAGAAATGCGTAAAAAGCCTGGCTGTAAAATTTAAAATTGCATGCATTTACCAGTATGCACTTTTGACGTCATGCTAAAGGGCGCAGTTAGGGGTGTAAGTGGACGCGGGCTGTCTGCATACCCACTTAACCCGCCCCACAAAAAACACTAAATGGCCTCCTGCGGACTAATTCTCACTTAAGTGGACTTAAGTGGTTGCCCGCATAGCCCACATCACCCACATACATTACGCATCCTCACCTTATTCTTGTTCTAGTTGAGAAGCACCAATGCTGCGGCGCGAGGAAGGCGTCGACTAGCAGACTAGTCGTCTGGGCTGCCAAACATGCTACTGCAAGGACTAACGTGCGATTACGCTTCGAGGCCGTCATCCTCGCCAACATTACCAGTTGGCCGCTCCTTCACGCATGTCGGTGTGGTTGTTGGCCTAGCCCAGGGAAGAAACTCACATGAATGGAGAATGGGTAAACATAGGAGAGACTTCTTTTATGGCAACACACGTCTTTTCTTCCTTTCTTTGATATTCACTCAATTTTCTTCTCTAATTGCTTAACAAAAAGTACATGGCTTAAATAAGCCTCACGCATACACAGGTCACACGACCTGTACTCCATGCACCCGCTAAGTCCATCAGCTAACAACAGGACCTATTCTCATGCCACTGTCCAGGATCTTCTCCACGATCTGCATGACTCGGCCAACTCATTGACTCAACCGTTATTCAGACGCCCAGCGATGACTTACAACCACAGTGCCTCGACCACACCACTTCGACCACGACTCTTTGACCACAGCACTTCGACCGCATTTCCAATAGTACTACACACACAGAGCTGGTACTATCGGTCTTCGATTACACAGATCTTCCGAGCACCGACTGAGGACTGTAGCTCCAACTACCAGCCAGTACTATAGCTCCGACTACCGACCTGTCCACTATAGCTTATGGCTACTAACCTGTTACTATAGCTCCGACTACCGACTTGTCCACTATATCTTACGACTCTCGAGCTCGACTCATCGACTGGCCCATCAGTAGCTACGACTACCGACACGTTACTATAGCTCCGACTACCGATCGGTCCACCGTAGCTTACTCAGACACTGTAACAGGCCAGGTTTTTATAAAAAAATAATAATAGTAAAAATAATTTAAAATAAAAATAAGTGTTTTGGTTGCCTAAATTTTATTTTGATTTGCCCTGAATTTCTGTTTAAAAAGGTTGGATTTGAAAAGCATTTTAAGTAAAAACCTAAAAATATTATTAAATAAAATGATATTTTGATTTTCTGTAAAAATCCTAATTCAAATTAATCATTTGGATTTATTTGGCTTTTATCTGGGTTTCTGTGTTTTTCTGGATTTTAAAATCTACTTTGAAATTAAAAAGTATTTTAAGTATAAAAATATAATACAACATTAAGTTGGAAATATTTTATCTAAGTCCAAAATATCTCTAGGAACTTCTGAGAATTTTGCTGGAATTTTTGGAATTTATTTCATTTTTTTACCCTTAATTGCCTTTCTGGTGGTTTCTGAAAATCCAAAATCAAAGAAATAAAATTCAAATCCTCTCCATCCCTCCGGCCGACGCATGGACGGCCCAGATGTGCCTACGTCGCCACCATCCCCACCGCCCACTCATCCTGCCTCCCTCTCTCCTCGGGCCGACAAGTGAACGGTCCAAATCGGCCGCCCCCCCTGCGCCCCGGCCCATCCCGCCGTCTGTCCTGCTCCTGCGTCAGCCGCTCGATCCCCTCCCTTTTCCACGTGTCGCCATCTCACCCATCCGTTGGCTCTTCTTCTCCCCAGCCGTCCGATCCTCATCTATCGGTCTCCGCCTTCCACTCCCTTCTTTCTCTCCCCGACCCCACCTGTCGGCGCCACCCTCTTCTCTCTCACTACGCCCGGGCCTTGCCTGAATCGCCGCCGCCAAGCCGTCGTGCCGCTCCGCCATCCACGGCCACTCACCGCACAGGCGCCTCCCACTCCCTAACATCTCCTGCACTCCACGCGCCCATTTCCCCCACTTCCATCCCCCTCGCACCCACTTCCTCCTGATCTCTCCGGCGAGAAATCCCACCGCACCTCCCCCTCCCCGACCCTATTTAAACACCCCTCGGCTCCGCCTCACTTCGCCCCACACCTCTCCACTCCCTTCCACCCTCTCCCAAGTGCCGCTCGCCCTCACCGCGTGCCCTCACTGCCTCGACCGCCGAAGCAACTCCAGCAAGTGATCATAGGCGAAGGAAGCTTCCCCAAGCCTCGGCACTAGCACCTTCAGCTTCCCCGAGCTCTCACCGATCTCCTTCGCTCCTCCACCAAGCTCGAGCGCTGCCCGAGGACCCACTTCACCGGTGACTCGAACGCCTCCGCCGCTCCTCATCACCGGCCGCCCGCCGTGCCCCCCTCAGTCTCCTCTCCCTCCTTCACCCCTCGCTGGCCGCCGTCGTTTGCCGAAGCTCCGACAAGCCTCGATCCCTGAGCGCCTCCTCGCTGGTGGGCCACATCAGCTCGCCAGGCCTACGTGGACACCACATGGTGCACAGTGGCGTGCCACTTCGACCACGCAGACGTCGTGCCCGCGCCATCCATTCGGACAGCGGCACACCAGCACCCGCCCGCTCGGACAGCACTACGTCAGCGCCACCATGGCCAATCCGACCCACGTGGCTGCCACGTCAGTGCCACATGTACGCCATGTCAGCTTACGAGACCTCTCGAGCCACGTGCCAGCCACGTCAGCGCCACCAGGCTGCCACGTCAGCAAAATGGCCCAGTCAGCTGACACGGCGCCATGTCAGCCCCCTTGCCACCTCAGCCCTCCCTCTGATCCGTGGACTCGGTCCACATAGAACGGGCCCACTGGTCAGCCTCAGCCAATCAGGGCTAACATCATGATGACATCATAATTCTATTTTTCTTTAGAAAAATAATTCCAGAAAATCCAATTTATTCATTTTCTCTGATTTCAAACTTCCGAGAGCATGTTCTCCTTCGTCCCAACTCCGATTGAGCCCATTCAAATTTCTAAATTCATAAAAAATTCCCCTCTATCCATTTCTACCCTCAAATTAATATTTGGAGTTTATTTGAACTTATTTTGAATTTATTTGAATTTGGTGGGTTATTTTCATGTATAGACTTCGACGATTCGGGAGAATTCTTCGACGAAGATTTGCACCCATCTGAAGAACAAGGCAAGTCACACTCCTTGATCATGTTGATCCTAGATTGCAAACTAAAATTATGTTGTTTTAAATTATTCTGCATGCTTAATTTTATTCAATGTATTTCAATTCAGTTTTAAATTTAGTTATTGCCTACTTGATAATTCCCCATTGACATTGAATTCCTCAACACCTTGTTGCTATAGATTAAAACTCTAGTTAATACACTAGTATGGCTAAAGAATTTGGTAGCAAATGTTTACACCTACATAGATATAACTTTAGGCTTGGGATACCATTCACATAAAATGATAAGCTTTTGAAATGTATTCTTGACTTCAGTGAGTCAGGAAGGTTTATAAAATTATTTCAAAATAAAATATAAAATATGGTTTGGACTTAGGCTAATGGTTAGGTGGTGGGTGCAGGCATGCACTGTTGTTCGGAGACACAGTGTTGATTGTTGGGCACATGGGGTATGTGGTTAAGCCTAAGTCAATTAAGGACCAGTTTGTGAGATACTTTTGCAAAGCCCTATCGTACTACGACAAAACTGTATAGGACAGTCTTGGCTGATTAATTTGCGGGTCCCAACTTGAGTCTCGTCGTAGGTTGAAAATGAGCGTAGCGTAGGCCATGAGAAGTCTTACTCGGCTCAAGAGGGGGACCCGGTCTAGTGGATTCCTTACTGGGGTGAAATCTTAGAGTTGGCTTGGCCAGGTTAAGGCTTTGCATTGTAAAGGCCTTATTATGATCTACTCGCCGCACACCAAAGGAAGTGTGTAATATGGTGGCAATCCGGGATGATCATGTCTTGTGGGTAAAGTTGTACAACCTCTGCAGAGTGTATAATCTATTCTGGATAACCGTGCCCACGGTCATGGGCATGCTAAGTAAAAGTTTTTCATGGATTAGACTTAGTAAAAGTTTTTCATGGATTAGACTTTGTTTTTCAAAATGGTTTTTTTGAAAACTGAGAGATCATGTGGAAGTGACCCCGAGTGTGTGATGAGTAATTGACATTGGTTTAGGAAAGTCGAGTTTGGTTTGTGTGGTTCGGACCATGTCATTGCGTGGTGCAATCGGCTTTGGTCGGACTTGGTCAAACCTGGTCAAAGGGATTAGGATGCATATTATGTTGACTTGACAGGTTTGGGCTATTTCATGCTAAATGAGATCCCTTGATGCTATTTATGCTTTCATGTACCGAGCGGCGCTATATGATGTGTTTCCTGTCTGTGTTGGTTGCAAGATGTCGAGGCGGAGTCGTGGCGAGACACGAGGTGACCAGACTAGACACGGGCGGTGTTGAGGTCAGAACGGTCGGATGTGTCGAAGACGACGGAGACTCGAGGTGGTTGCGAGGCTTGGACGACAAGGAACGCGAAAGCTTCCTGGAAGGTGTAGGAGGGGCGAATTGGTAATTTCATGAGGCTGCACAGGCGGGAGCGGGTTCCGTTCGGGATTTAGCAGGCGTAATGGGTTGGAGACCCGTTAGGCAAACGCTATAAATAGAAGAGGTGTGTGCAAGTTCATGAAAGCCTTGTGAGAGGGAGTGCTTGGTTGGTAGGGTTTGCTTTAGTCAAAATGGCCTTTGGAGGATTGTTTTGGCTTTAGGCTTTAGTGGTTGGGAGAGGCAGTGCAGTCAGTTGGCTGTGTCTCCTTCGATGCTTCTCTCTTGGGTGTGTTCTTGTGCTTGTGTTCTTGAGATGGAGAGGGAGAGGTAGAGTTGATTCTTCATGTAATCATTCCTCTGAATGTACATGCGTATGGGGACTCCTCTATGATCCTTTTATTTCCAGGAATGAAATCTTTGAAGTTTATCCCTTGTGATCCTGTGTTCTTCGTTGTATTTCTGTTTCTGTTGATTTCTTGTCTTTTGTGATTTTGAGTTGTTTCTTGCTAAGAAGACCCAAAATGGGTTGCTCTGTGATGGGAATAGGTTTCAAGATCATTTGATTGGTTTCTCCCTAGAGCAAAGTGAATGAATCAAGGATTTTCATTTTTGCAGTTTCCCTATTTTTATTTTCTCTTCTAGGGTTTTGGTGAGAATCGCCATTCCCTTCATAAGATGGCGTGAAACTTGTCATGCTAAGCCCTGAGGCTATTGAGTAGCTATCTTCAAAGTTTCATGGCCAATGGATCAAAGATTGGGGAGTAATTCAGGTTTTGGCTCAGTTCTTGCAAAATTTCAGATTTTTACCATAATCTGAAGTTCTTGCTCTTAAGTTTAATTTCCTTGTTTCCCAAAGCCCCCTTGCTATTTAGTTTGTTGTAGTGATGCTTTGGGCCAAAAAGATTGAGAGCAATCCCCCAATTTCTCAGGTTTTCCAAGTCTGAAACTTTGTGTGCGTTTTCGGTTTAGTGCGCACTCTCGGCCGCTAATCGGGATCGGGGACCGGTCGATCGATATAATATGGCGGTCGACCGTCAATGAATGGCGATCGACCGGCGCATCGCAAGTGGTCTAACCGCCACCACCATTGCGGTCGATCGCCGAGGGTTTGTGCAAATTGTTCGGTGTTTGTTGAGTTTTCTGCCTTGTTTTAGTAGCTATTCCTTATTTTCTTCTCTCGAGTTTTTGAGTTCCAATGAAGCATTAGCGATCTCTTCTCTTAGCTTCACGTAGCTTTCGAAGAAGAAATCCTAAGTGGTACTTTTGAGGGGTCGTATTTAAAATTTGACATTCACCCCCCCTCTGTCGCTATTTCGTTCCAACAATTGGTATCAGAGCCGGTTAGCTCTTCTCGATAGATCTTAACCGGTCTCTAGAGCCATGGCGACAGACAAGTACTCGACCAAGCCCCCGGTCTTCGATGGGATCGACTATCCCTTCTGGAAGAGCTGGATGGAGACCTACATCCAGGCTCAGGGCTACGCCATCTGGCGTAAGGTCAAAGTACGTTATGTTGTTCCTGCCGATGAGAACATCAACACTGGAAACATGCTTGATGTTGACGCAAATGCGAAGGCAAGGAATATCATAATCCAAGGGTTGAGCAGAAGCGAGTTCGATCGCATCTCTCATCTATCGTCGGCCTTCGACATCTGGGAGACCCTCGATGCATACCATGAGGGCACCACCCAGATTAAGACGGTTCGATAGGACCAGTTCAAGCAAGATTACAACAAGTTTGAAATGCTCGCTGGCGAGTCCTTGGATGAGTGCTCACAAGATCTTGAGCAACCTCCGAGCGGTCGGTCTCACATACCCCGACTCGGACAACGCTCGCCAAATGCTTTCTGCTCTTGATTGCGTGTTTGGGAGATGAAGGTGACCACGATTAAAGACATGACCGACCTCTCGACCCTGACTCTTGACGCGCTGTACTCACGCCTCAAGTCTCACGAGTTGACATAGTCTCTCATAGGTCGAAGTCGCAGTCGATGGCCTTAGTCACCGATCCCACTTCTGGTCCTTCTTCCGAGTCGCTTTGTGGTTTATCTCTTGCTGCTCTCTGTGACATAACTGATGATCAGTTGGAGCAGCTTGCAGATGAGCAGTTAGCCCTTTTAGCTAGAAAGTTTTCTCATGCTTACAAGAGAAGGAGGGACAGAAAGAGAGGAGGACATGTGATCTGCTTCGAGTGTGGTGGCCCCAACCACATTCGGGCAAACTGCCCCAAGTTGGAGAAGGGCAAGGGCGACTACGGCGGTGTGAGCAAGAACGACTACATCAACAAGAACCGTAACAAGAAGTCACTTGCTCACGCTCAAGGCAAGAAGAAGTTCCGCGACCTTGGCAAAGCCAAGAAGCTCTTCCACCGCGTCCTCACCGCCTTCGACGATCTCGACCTCAGCGAGGTGGAGGGGTGGAGCGACGACGATGGGACGGACGAGCAAGATCCCAAGGGCGGCGACGACTTTTCTGGCATGTGCTTCATGGCCCTTGAGGCGAGATCGCGACAATGAGTCAGATCCGACTCGACGAGGTATACCCTTCATATGACCAGCTTAATGATGCTTTTCTTAAGCTAGGCAAATTCCATACTAGATCTAGAGCTAGGGTTAGCGAGTTGGAGAAGGAAGTAGAGAGCTTGTCACGGGAGCTTACTTCACTTAGATCTGCTCCCTCCCGTAATGATTGTGATGTATGTACTGCTTTGCTGGATGACATGGAGAAGCTAAGGACCTTGCATGATAGTGTGTCCTCTGAGCTCGACATGATTAAGGTGGAGAATATTAGTCTTCTTGCTGAACTTGAGATGAGTAGGGTAGTTCCTCTTTCATCTACTACTATTGAGACTATAGCTTGCACCTCATGTGAGGATAAGGACAATGCTTTTAGAGGTTTGTATACCATGCTTCTCGATCAGCCCGAGACTTGTGAAAATTGCAATAATTTGAAGATGAACCTAAAATGGGCAGATCATAAAATTGCTGAATTACAAACTTTTCTTCTTGAGCTCGTTGTTTCATGTGTGAATTGTCCCAAGCTTATCATTGAGCTTGAAGTCGTCTCCAAACAGTTTCAAGAATTAGTTGATGACAACAACAGATTGGCTCAATATGCTTCTAAGGACCTGTTAGCTCACCATGTATTAATTGTAACAAACTAAAATCTGACTTGATTGCATTGGATGAAAAATGTGTGAAGCTAACTAAGGACCTTCTAGAGAAGCCAACTTCTGCTTGTGATGTGTGTGCTGCTGAGGGGGAGAAGCCCAAGGGTAAGGTAGAGACGCCTAGCGATGTGAACCAATTGGCTAGCAGTAGGACTGTCCACTCTGAGTCGGCTGTGCGTGCATAAGCCATTCGTTCCTCTGCTATTGGTTCTTCGTCTACTCCCTTACCTTCTGTTGCTCCTTCTTCCCCCTGCTCTTCTTGCACCTCTCTCTTTCGGGAGTGTCAGTACCTTATGAACACTCTCGAGAGATTTGTAGGAGGCAAGAAGAAGCTTAATCTTATTCTAGACCAATATAAGATTTGCAGATTTAATCAGGGTGTAGGATATGATTTCTATGAGGACATGAGGAAGCATCCACCTTCTGTGCTTAGACCCATAGCCGCAGGTGTGATCGAGATTGAGCCCAGGACCGAGAAAGTCCAATTTAAGTCAGCGGGCTTTGTCCAAGGGATTTCTAACAGCAAGGTGAGTTCACCTGCTGCTTCGGCCTCTCAGAAGGCGAAGCCTCACCGTGTTACTTCTACCTCTCAAAAGGTGAAGTACCACTGTACCTTCTGTCAGAAGGATGGACACTCGATCGAGCGATGCTTCAGGCGCGCCAAGATCGCGCGTAGAGACCGTGTTGCAGCTCTTAGGCGTATTCAGGGTCAGCCACAAACCTTGAGTGCACCTAGGACCAACACGAGGTCTAGGTTTACTTCAGGTGTTTCTGATGAGTTTGGGCAGCATCGAGGACTTGGTTTTTCTGAGTTTTCTAGTTTTCGCCCTCATGTTCCCTTTGGTCGTGACTTCCGCCGTTCTGAGGGTAGATCTCGTTTCCCCCGTCGAGATGGCTACCCGCGGTGTGATCAGCATGTTGCTGGTACTCCGACTCACTCTCCCGTAGCAGTCGGACCCAGCAACAGCTTTAGGTCTGCTCACAGACCTTCTTCTTCCTTGAGCGACAGAGAGCGTAGGGTAGTTAGAGGTCAGTCGTGTTTGACTACTTCTGCTGCTCGACGTGTTACTCAGTATTGGGTGCCAAAATCACTCTTGATTTATCCCAGTACTGAGCCTTTACTCTCTGTTTGACTCAGGTTCGTCGGGCTGGGAAGGGAGAGGTTTGGCTCGTAGACTCCGGTTGTTCTCGTCATATGACCGGAGACTCACGTTGGTTCTCTTCCCTAGCCCGCGCTTCAGGTGATGAGACGATCACCTTCGGAGATGCTTCGTCTGGGCGCGTCATCGCCAAAGGTACAGTGCGCGTTAATGAGTCTTTTATTTTGAAAGATATTGCCTTGGTTAGTAAGCTGTAGTATAATTTGCTTTCAGTCTCTCAGCTTACCGATGACAGTTTCGAGGTGAGCTTTAAGAAAAACGCTTGTAAAATTCTTGATTCTTCGGTAGTCTGGTTTGCGGGGTTTCTCATTATGGGAGGATCTTTCGTGCTGATTTTTCTGAGTCTTCTGGTGATCCTCTCCGGTGTTTAGTCGCTTCAGAGTCCTGTGATCTTACCTTCTGGCATAGGAGATTGGTCATATTGGATTTGACCATTTGACCCGAGTTAGCGGCCACGATCTCATTCGTGGTCTGCCGAAACTCAAGATTGTCAAAGATATTGTTTGTGCTCCTTGCCGGCACGGCAAGATGGTTGCCGCTTCTCACCCTCCGGTCACAGTGACTATGACCGATGCACCAGGACAGCTGCTCCATATGGACACAGTTGGACCAGCCCGAGTGCAGTCAGCAGTAGGAAAGTGGTATGTTCTTGTCGTGGTCGATGACTTCTCGAGGTTCTCTTAGGTATTTTTCTTAGCCTCGAAGGATAAGACGTTTACACATTTTTGATGACTTTTTAGTAGGCTTTCTGTTGAGCTCCCGGGTGCCTTACGAGCAATCCACAGTGACAATGGCACGGAGTTCAAGAATTTCTACTTTGAGAGGTTCTGTGATGAGACAGGTGTAGAGCACCAGTTTTCTTCTCCGCACGTCCCACAGCAGAATGGCGTCGTGGAGAGGAAGAATCGTACCTTGGTCGAGATGACCAGGACGATGCTTGATGAGTACTCTACACCCAGGAAGTTTTGGGCTGAGGCTATTGCGACCGCGTGCCATGTTTCGAACAGAGATTTTCTTCGGGCACACTTGCATTGCACTTCTTATGAGTTGAGAGATGAGCGAAAGCCCAGTGTCTCACATTTTTGTGTATTTGGTTGCAAGTGTTTCATTCTGAAGTCTGGGAACCTAGATAAGTTCGAGTCACGTTCTTGTGATGTATCTTTCTAGGTTACTCGGCTTCTTCGCGGGCGTATAGGGTCTGGAACTGCGAGTCTAGTAAATTGGTAGAGACCTATGAAGTGACCTTTGACGAGGCCAGTCCTGGGACTAGGCCTGATATCTCAGGTTCTTTAGAGCAGTCCGAGCCCATCTTTGTGGATGATGAGGATGATGGAGATGAGGGTTGTCTACCCAATCCAGTTCCTCATCCTTCACTTGAGGTGCCTTCCTCCACTGCACCTCCAGGCGATCAGCCCATGCCTTCTTCCTCTTTTGAAGCTAGTGGCTCTGTTCCTACCTCTTCAGCTCATGAGGTAGAGGTCACTTCTTCTCATCCTGGACCTCCTCGATATATCCAGAAAGACCATCCTTCTGAGCAGATTATTGGAGACCTTTTTGAGCGAGTCACCCGCTCAAGATCCGGCTTGTCTCATTTCTATCTCCATTCTGCCTTTGTTGCCACCTTTGAGCCCAAGGACATTTGTCATGCTCTTTCTGATGAGTCTTGGGTCAATGCCATGCATGAGGAGTGGAAAAACTTTGAGAGAAACAAGGTCTGGTCGCTTGTTGAACCCCTCGAGGTCATAATGTCATTGGAACTAAGTGGGTGTTCAAGAACAAGCAGAGTAAGGATGGGGTTATCATTCGGAACAAGGCTAGACTGGTAGCTCAGGGCTTCTCCCAGGTTGAGGGTTTAGACTTTGAGGAGACTTTTACCCCTGTAGCTAGACTTGAGGTCCTTAGAATCCTGCTTGCTTTCGCAGCTTCTAAGGGCTTCAAGCTTTACCAGATGGATGTCAAGAGTTCCTTCCTCAATGGCTTTATTGAGGAAGAGGTCTATGTGAGACAGCCTCCAGGTTTCGAGAACCCCAAATACCCAAACCATGTCTTCAAACTTTCTAAAACTTTTCAAACTTTCCAAAGCAGGCCCTAGAGCTTGGTATGAGAGGCTTAAGTCCTATTTGTTGAGTCATGGTTTTGAGATGGGTAAGGTGGATAAGACCTTGTTCATTCGCCGGCATGGCGCTGACCTTCTGCTTGTCCAGATCTATGTGGATGACATCATCTTTGGCGGCTCTTCTCATACTCTTGTTTCACAGTTCTCGGATAACATGAGCACCGAGTTTGAGATAAGTATGATGGACGAGTTGACCTTCTTCCTTGGCTTTCAGATCAAGCAGACTCGGGAGGGTACCTTCTTGTATCAGGGCAAGTACACTCGTGACCTCCTGAGACGCTTTGACATGAGTGATGGTAAGCCTGTGTCAACTCTCATGGCGTCCACAGCTTCTCTTGACCCAGATGAGGATGGCGAGCCAGTTGATCAGAAGGAGTATCGCAGCATGATTGGCTCCCTCTTGTACCTCACTGCCTCGAGACCGGACATACACTTCGCTGTGTGTCTTTGTGCTAGGTTTCAGGCTTCTCCTCACGTATCTCACCGCCAGGCGATGAAGCCCATCCTTCAGTATCTTCGAGCTACCATAGACTATGGTATCTGCTACTCTTCCTCATCCTGTCTTTCCCTTAGAGCCTACTCGGACGCAAACTTTGCTGGCTGTAGGATAGATAGGAAGAGCACTTCTGGTACTTGCCAATTCATTGGCACTTCTCTTGTTTTCTGGTCTTCGAGGAAGCAGTCCGGTGTTGCACGGTCCACCGCAGAGGTCGAGTACGTTGCTGCCGCCAGTTATTGCAGCCAGGTACTTTGGATGGTCTCGACCCTACGGGACTTTGGGTTAGTTATCGACAGTGTTCCACTCTTTTGTGATAACACTTCTGTGATTAACATTGCTAAGAACCCAGTGCAGCACTCCCGGACCAAGCACATTGATATCCGATATCACTTCCTTCGAGACCATGTGGAGAAGGGTGACATAGTGCACCAGTTTGTGGAGAGTGATCACCAGTTGGCTGATATCTTTACCAAACCTTTGGATAGTTCTAGGTTTTCAGCTCTGCGGGGAGAGCTTGGGGTGGTTTGTCCTTATGGACTGTTGTGAGGGGGAGCTTTGTGCTTTACTGCTTTATCATATTGATTATGCTCTTACTCCTTTCTGCTGCATTGCATATGGGTGCATTCGAGATAGTCTTTCTAGTATAGGTTAGAGTGGTTCTCTTGTCGAGTTGCTTAGGCTTCTTCCTCTCATCTTGTGACTCTAGGATGCTACTTATTAGCTGGTTTTCTTCTCACTAGCTAGGTTGAGCTCACTCACTTCTTATAGGTTCTAGCGAGGGTTGGACCACCCACGGGTAGACGGGGTACGTGTTTGCTCCTTAGTGAGTTAGATGATCAGTTGATAGTCCTAGAGTCATATGGGGTAGATGAGAGTCAGTCTGAGCCATAGTATCCTCTATATCTTATCTATGGTTTAAGGACTGCCTTTTCTAATTTTCTTGCCAGCTTCTCAATTTTATTGCTTTGGTTCAGGGGGAGTTCATTTGCGAGCTTCTGAATCTTAATTTTGACATAACTCAACTTGAACTAAAAGTTGCATCACGTGTTGAGGGGGAGCTGGATTTTCTGCTTGTCATTCTGCATTGTAATATAACTACATGGAGTCTTGATTATTATCCTTTATGACATGTTTACAATGCATTACATCTTGTCATGATTTGTGCTTACTTGCTAGATTGATCATGACTTCATATGTGTAGTCAAGTCTTTGCCATGATGCTCAACTTGAATTAAATCACGTCATGTTATCTCTTGAGACTAGTCTCTCTTTAGTTATCCTTCTATGATTCATGCCATGTCAAATAGGCTGAGTTGAGTCTTGAATCTTTGTTGAGCTTTAGATTGAGCTATGATAGTTTCTTGATGAAGCATGAGTTAGTACAAGTCTTATGTTCATGAAAATGCAAAAAGATCTCTTTTGTGCGAAAAAACTGATCTCACCAATTCTTTCTCATGAGACGGCTTGCCATTGCACAAGGCATGAACTCATGGGGAGTTTTGGATGACCAAGATCATTTCCTTAAGCTTCTAGCTTGGAGTGGTCGCATAAGGCTTGAGATCTAGCATATGACTAAAACAAAAATCTGGTTAGCAACAATCATAAGATTTCTAAAGAAAAACATGTCAATTGTGCTCACTTTGCTAAAAATTACACGACTTACAAGTACATGAACAAATGTCTCATTCTTGAACTTGTAGCACTCTAAATTGACTCAATACTAGCTTCTTGATTTCACTTAGCTTATTGACATGGCCTGCATCATCTTTGGATACTTTTAGCTAGACTAGAATCATGATTGACTTGATATGCTAAGAAATTCGATCAAATTTTAGATTATGACTTATTTGGCTTAGCTTGTCTCTACATGCATTGTCATGATCTTGATAGCATACTTGTATGTTATGGCTTGATGTAATTCTCATATAGTCGTTTTGGATAATTCTCATGGCTCTTCATGCTTAGAATAAACCAACTTCAGCCATTTCATCCTTTCTCATGACTTATTCTCTATTTTGCATCATTGATGTGTTTATTGCCAAAAGGGGGAGAATAGTGGGAGAAAAAGCCATTTGGGAGCTTTCTAGAGCTTTGGAGAACAATTTGTTCTTTCTTTTGTAGCTCTAGTGTTCCTTTGTCGACATGGTCATGAGGCTCATTTGCTCTTTCCTTTGGACCATGTTTGACTTCTTTCTTGCATTTCAAACTCAACTTTGCGCTTTTTCAGGGTTTGTCAATATACTCATCAAGGGGGAGATTGAGAGACCATGTGGAAGTGACCCCGAGTGTGTGATGAGTAATTGACACTGGTTTAGGAAAGTCGAGTTTAGTTTGTGTGGTTCGGACCATGTCATTGCGTGGTGCAATCGGCTTCGGTCAGACTTGGTCAAACCTAGTCAAAGGGATTAGGATGCATATTATGTTGACTTGTCAAGTTTGGGCTATTTCATGCTAAATGAGATTGCTTGATGCTATTTATGCTTTCATGTATCGAGCGGTGCTATGTGACGTGTTTCCTGGAAGGTGCAGGAGGGGCAAATTGGTAATTTCATGAGGCTGCACAGGCGGGACGGGTTCCGTTCGGGATTTAGCCGGCGTAATGGGTTGGAGACCCGTTAGGCAAAGGCTATAAATAAAAGAGGTGTGTGCAAGTTCATGAAAGCCTTGTGAGAGGGAGTGCTTGGTTGGTAGGGTTTGCTTTAGTCAAAATGGCCTTTGGAGGGTTGTTTTGGCTTTAGGCTTTAGTGGTTGGGAGAGGCAGTGCAGTCAGTTGGTTGTGTCTCCTTCGATGCTTCTCTTTGGGTGTGTTCTTGTGCTTGTGTTCTTAAGATGGAGAGGGAGAGGTAGAGTTGATCCTTCATGTAATCATTCCTCTGAATGTACATGCGTATGGGGACTCCTCTATGATCCTTTTATTTCCAGGAATGAAATCTTTGAAGTTTATCCCTTGTGATCCTGTGTTCTTCGTTGTATTTCTATTTCTGTTGATTTCTTGTCTTTTGTGATTTTGAGTTGTTTCTTGCTAAGAAGACCCAAAATGGGTTGCTCTGTGATGGGAATAGGTTTCAAGATCATTTGATTGGTTTCTCCCTAGAGCAAAGTGAATGAATCAAGGATTTTCATTTTTGCAGTTTCCCTGTTTTTATTTTCTCTTCTAGGGTTTTGGTGAGAATCGTCATTCCCTTCATAAGATGGTGTGAAACTTGTCATGCTAAGCCCTGAGGCTATTGAGTAGGTATCTGCAAAGTTTCATGGCCAATGGATCAAAGATTGGGGAGTAATTCAGGTTTTGGCTCAGTTCTTGTAAAATTTCAGATTTTTACCATAATCTGAAGTTCTTGCTCTTAAATTTAATTTCCTTGTTTCCCAAAGCCCCCGTGCTATTTAGTTTGTTGTAGTGATGCTTTGGGCCAAAAAGATTGAGAGCAATCTCCCAATTTCTCAGGTTTTCCAAGTCTGAAACTTTGTGTGCGTTTTCAGTTTCTGGTCTGCACTCTCGGGCTGCTCACTGGGATCAGGGGACCGGTCAGACTAGATATAATATGGCGGTCAGACCGGTCAATGAATGGCGGTTTGACCGGCCTTCACTAACCGGTCTGACCGGCGACCGACAAGCGGTCTGACCGCCCTGACCATTGCGGGCAGACCGGCCAGAGGGTTTGTGCAGCTGTTGCTTGGTGTTTGTTGAGTTTTCTTGGTGCCTTGTTTTAGCAGCTATTCCCTTGTTTTCTTCTCTGAGTTTTTGAGTTCCAATAAGCATTAGCGATCTCTTCTCTTAGCTTCACGTAGCTTTCAAAGAAGAAATCCTAAGTGGTACTTTTGAGGGGTCGTTTTTAAAAGTCGACATTCGCCCTCCCCTCTGTCGCCATTTCGGTCCAACAAAAACCTTATGGATGGATGGAATTCATGACAGAAGGAAAGCTTGTGGATGGATGGAATCCATGAGTGATTGAAAACGTGTGGATGGATGGAATCCATGCGAGATCTTTTGAAAAGATGGTCCCGGTGGGATACCTGTGGATAGGTTGGTGTTTAGTCGAAGCCTGCACTAACGGTAATATTTTTAATTACAAATAATGTCTTTACTTATGGTATTAAATTCAGTTTTTTCAATCTACTTATTGTATTTCTTTAAATGCTATTTTATGCTCAAACTAACCCTATAAGCCTTCCATTGATGCCTTTATCATTATGATGCATTTCTCTATGTGATTTGCGGAGTACAAGCTTGTACTCACCTTGCTATCTCCACACAGAGAAAGACGACTTCGACTACGGTGAAGATCTGGACGAATAGGCCACGTCTTACTGTTGTTTGCCTGTGGGCAAGCTCAGTAGGCTTCTTCCGTTTCGGTGTTTTTCTTCCACTGCTTACTATTTAAGTTTGGCTTATGTGCCATTGATGTAAACTTTGGCAATAATGCCCATATTTAGTTAATAAATTTCATTATGGTTTATATTTATCTTTGTTGTTCACTGTGTACACAGAGGATCCTGGAGTCGTTGGTCCAGGTTCCAACAAACACTCCGACTACTACAGTACTCGGACACACCGACTACACAGTACTCAGAAACACGAGTACTCGACACACGATTACACAGTACTCGAATACACGAGTACTCGACACTGACCACTAACAACAAGATTAGCTCCAACAGTGGCTAAACCATGACAACTTCGTCAGGTCAAATGGTTCTAACATACATGTGAAAGCAACCCAATGAATCAGCGAAGTGGAATTAAGCTTTCGAATCTAGAAAGAATGTGCCCCACAAAGCACTTATTATTGCCCACACCACCTGAACTAACAACATATATTATATGTGTCAAAGCACCACAACGAATTGCTGGAGTAGCACCAAGTGTTGAATCTAGAAAGAATTGCATCGCTGCTCACACCACTGAACGAACGATTACAACACACAGCCAGGATGCCCTACGTCTAGTCAGCAGCTGGACGAAGCTTATAAATAAATAGAGTTGCGTAACATGACCAAAAGTGAACTCTTCATTTGGCAATTGCCAATAAGGGACGTCATTGAATCTTTAGGTATCCAAACTTGCCAGCACCTAGAGATGATCCATCGAAAACGATTTGTAGGTAGCCAGCAACCACCTTGTATCTTTGCTGAATCTAAAAACGTGCAAGGCAAGCAACTATCAATCTATCACTCATCCATAATAAAACACAAACACGTAATGAAAAGGATACTGTTGGAGTGTAACCCCTATGATTCAGAGAAGTTTGTCATAGAAAAAGGGGTGCATTTGGGAAAGCTACATATTGACTATGACTGCAAGCTTAGCATATGATCTTACCTCGACAATCTCTCAGTGCTTTTAAGGCAGTTCTTTCCAATAACGCAAACGGAACCACAAGAACCTCCACCGGTTATCTTAACACCAAATACACTAGGAATGACGGGCGCCGCATGTCCCGCTTAAATGTTTGGCGGGCTGCCAGGAGCAGATCTACAGTAGTTCATGGGTGTTCAGCTGAACACCCAAAATTTTTGACAAAAAATTTAGTATATACAAAGCATAATACATATGTATATACTTAAATGGACCAAATTAGCGATATACACACCCCATCAGCCCAAATCAGTTCTGGTGGCTGGCCTTGCGTTGTGGGCTAGCCCATTTGTGGCGATGCGTGCCGATTGGCCCGGCCCGGCCGTGGCTATGTGGTGCTGCCTGTGGCTACCAGTCCCTTATCAGCTTATCCCTTATCGGTACGCACGCTAACTCCAACTACAAGTCCACGTGCTTTAGCCGGCATCGTGGACGGTGGACACTTGCATTGCGCCGCGGCCTCCACCTCCTCCTCTCTGGCTCTTGCCGTCTCCCGCCACGGCAGCTCCAGCTTGAGCTCTGACTGGTGCCTTCTCCGTCACTTCGCTATCGTTTCACAAGTCCGAATCCAACGGCAACGTTTTCCGCTGAAAGATCTTGCAGGCTGGGTTCACAGTTTCTTGGACGGTTGGCGGCGGTGTCAATTGGGGAGAAAATTGATACTTTGTCATCCTATTCGGTGGGCTTCGACAAAATGTCACTCCCTAGAATGGCCACTATAAAATGCCATTCTTAACATTGACACTTTGATTATTTGCCATTTTGAGGGGTTTTTTAGGATTCTTAATTATTTTTTAACCATTTTCAGATTACTTGCCATGGGAAAAGACACATTTGCCCTTGGGCCATTTGCTTGTTCTTCCTTGGGGTTCTGCGTCGTCGCTGGGTCGACGTCCTTACCGTGGAAGGAAGGGGCCGGCGGCCACTGGTTCCCCCTGGATGCGGCCATGTCGGCATCGGTGGCGGGTGGAACGGGAATGGCGGCAGTGGCGGCCACTGCTTGCCTGGTTCCGGAGGAGATCAAGAGTGACCTTGAGGAGGCGACGCAGCAAGGCGAGAGCAACACAATGGAGAAGGCCACGAGGTATGACATCTTGATGACAACTTCCACATGAGTAGAAGTTGCTCTTGATACCATGTTGGCTTGATTGTGGCTTGCATCATGCATGGTTAATTTGGGTAAGTTTATATAGAAGTTGTGACTAGTGTGTTTGGGTTGGTGAGAAAAAAAATTGACTGTGCAAGTTACAGCTGAGTTTGGTAGTACCACATTTTGTAGTGGCCTTCTTTTGCCTGTTGAATTCAGATTCCAGACATCAATAATGGGTTGTTGGTGTCCAGCATGAGGGTGATATGCGTTTCTAAATATTTAGGCAGGGGCCATTTCTCCATTGCTCATGGTGGCGATCTCTACCATTCTTGTGCTGCTCACGGTAGCCACCTGTTGTGGCGATAATCCCACCATCACAAGTGCATTAGTACGTATGTGTTCATGTGGGCATGACATGAGGCTGTCCTCTTCCTAGCTAGCAAGAAATTTCCCCAAGTGACCAAAATCTTAGAAACGCAAATGGCCATAGCCGGAACCAGGCAAGCAGTGGCCGCCACTGCCGCCGTTCCCGTTCCACCCGCCGCCGATGCCGACATGGCCGCATCCAGGGGGAACCAGTGGCCGCCGGCCCCTTCCTTCCACGGCAAGGACGTCGACCCAGCGACGACGTAGAACCCCAAGGAAGAACAAGCAAATGGCCCAAGGGCAAATGTGTCTTTTTCCATGGCAAATAATCTGAAAATGGTTAAAAAATAATTAAGAATCCTAAAAAACCCTCAAAATGGCAAATAATCAAAGTGTCAATATTAAGAGTGGCATTTTATAGTGGTCATTCTAGGTAGTGGCATTTTGTCGAAGCCCACCGAATAGGATGGCAAAGTATCAATTTTCTCGTCGATTGGGGGGTTTGGGTTGAAATGGTTGATTTCTTGAAAACTCGCATATGGGTGGCAGATTGGAATCTGTTGGGTGGAACAGTGATTCCAGTGGTTCTGGGCTCATTTTGGCGATGGAAGGATAGAGATATCTTGTCATGGTGACGATTTGGTAGCTTAGGTGATTAGTTGGATGGTTCTTGGGTGCTCTTTTTATGCGCTTGCCATGTTGAATTTGTTCTTTGTTTTGCTGATTAGGGTGCTCTCGTTGAAATGATGCGCACTCGTTACTTAGGGCTGATATATTGCTCAAATAGAAATCCAAAATCCATGTCACAAACTGAGTTTCTGTTTGGACTTACAATTTCATTATATTTTTCACAACAGATGTTATTAAATTCGTGTGGGATTGCCTCAATCAAGATGATGATGAGCTACTGGGATTGCTGCTGTGATTTTGGCAGTGGCTTCTTTGATATTAGCGGTAGGAGGTTTCTTCTTCTGAGAATTGTCAATTGATATTATTGTCGAATGATTTGCTTAAAGGGAGAGTTTACTTGCCTCAGATATCACCTGCAAGGAGACCCTGGACCTAGAGGAATTTCGAGAATCAAAGCGCAGGCGCATGTTAGAGTACCCCTCTGAGTATAATACATCAGAAGTTAGAAATCATGAAATAAGTTCTAGTTTGGCCACACCTAAGGTGGTTCACTAGCACCTAGCTATGTTCTATGTAAGTGCCCTGTGTAGCCCAATTCACACTGATGAACCACATAGCTTGAATTGGGATGTGCTGCACAATTCAGATAATTCAGGCCCGTCTTTTCATCATATATGTTTGACAACTGCCTACTGTTGTCGTGTTGTGCCTTTTCATCAAATCTTTTCTCTCGAGAATGAGCTAGCCAAGGGTGCTATGAGGTGAATCCCAGTTCAGAGAAAAAGATTTGCAGCTACAAACTCAAGAAATCAACTCAAAGACAAAAAAAGCCATGGAGAACACAGAGCATAAACACATCACAGAGGACATCAGGAAATAAATGCAGCTCAACAACTCTCCTTCTCATATTGATATTAAGGAAGAGAGATGAATGTTTACAAATAGTTTAGCTCACATCTCACTACATGCTTCACAAGCTGAGAACACACACAAGCAGGATTTGGAGGGAAAACCACCCTCCAACTCATGGCTTGAGTCAATTTACCAAATTGCCCCTCAAGCACCTTCCCGGAAGCTTCCCACACCCGGTACCTTGACCGTCTGGACCTTGACTCCTCCCTGAGTCTAGTCTCGATCCGCTCCGCTGCACACGACCGCACCCGGCATCCTGACCATCTGGACCTCCGACTCCACCTGAGTCTAGTCCCGGTCCACCTCGTCGCTGCCCGTTGTGTCCACCTGACTCCGACCGAGACCTCCGACTCCACCTGAGTCTAGTCCTGATCTGTTCTGTCGCACACGACCGCAACCGATATCCAACCGTCTGGACCTCCGACTCCTCCTTGAGCCTAGTCTCGGTTCGCTCGTCGTTGCCCGTCGTGTCCTCCACCAGTAGCCCCAACTCCAGCTCCTCGTCTCCCGACTCGCAACCACCTCAGTAGCCTCGATCATCTTCGGCATCACCAACAGTCTGGACCTCAACACCTCATGTGCCTAGTCCCGGTCCTCGCTTCACCATGACCTAACTCCGAAGTCCTGCAGTCACACAGACAAGCAAACCGTCACATAGCATCGCACGAAACAGCATAATCAATATTAATATTAATGAAAGGTACTCTGTTCTAGAATACCCAAAACAAACTCAAACTCTCTAATACAACCGTCAATAACTCATCACAAACATGAGGATACCTCCACATGGTCTCTCAAGTAAAATAGACAATAACCATAATAAATATTGAAAGCCACATAAAAATCCCAACATCTCCCACTTCATTCAATAAACTGAAGTCCCATGTCTTTAACATGCTTAGAAAATAATTCCTGACTAATTGGTTTAGTCAGTGGATCTGCAACCATATCAATGCTAAGCAAATAAACTAAACGAACAGTCTTGAGTCTATTTATTACATCACGAATATAGTGATATCTTTCTTCAATGTGTTTACTTTTGCTATGAAATTTAGGATCCTTTGAGGCCTTGATCGCTGCCAAATTATCAGAAAAAATAGTGACAGGTTGTGATGCACTTTCCACGACTTTAAGTGATGCAAGAAATTCCCTCAGCCATACACCTTCCTTTGCTGCTTCAGATGCAGCAATGTATTCAGTTTCTATGGAAGAGAGAGCAACTGAATCCTGTTTCCTGCTACACCAAGAAATAGCACCTCCTGCCAAAGTAAATAGATAACCAGAAGTTGATTTTTGGTCAACCAGATCCCCTTGCCAATCAGCATTAGTATAACCCTGCAGCTAAAGATTATGATCATTAAAATATAATGAATAATTCATAGTTCCTTTGACATAATGCATTACATATTTGATTTGATTACAGTGCTCTTCTCTAGGATTCTTTTGATATCTACTAAGAATTCTAATGGCATGGCTAAGGTCAGGTCGTGTGAATAGCATAGCATACATAAGACATCCTAAAGCTGAAGAATAAGGAATTCCATTCATTCTAGCTTTTTACTCGGGAGTGTTTGGACATAATTCCTCACTGAGTTTAGTTCCCTTCACAATAGGTACTTTAACAGTTTGCTATTTTCCATAGAGAATCATTTTAAAACATTTCTAAGGTAAGCCTTTTGGGACAACCCAAGAATCCTTTTATTCCGATCTCTATGTATTTCCACTACCAAAACATAGGAAGCTTCTCCCATATCTTTCATATCAAATTTAGAAGATAACCAAGCCTTCACTTCCATCAATGTATTTTTATCATTAGAAGCAATGAGAATATCCTCAACATATAAAGACAGTAAGACAAAACATTTACCCATAACTTATGTATATATGCAATGAACACTTTCCGTTATTGAAAACCCATATGACGTGATAGCATTATCAAATAGAATGTTCCATTGACGTGAAGCTTGTTTAAGACCATAAATTGATCTATTCAACTTGCAAACCTTATTTTCATTTCCTTTTTCTCCAAAACCTTCCGGCTGTTTCATATATATTTCCTCCTCCAAAAAACCATTAAGAAAGGTCGTTTTAACATCCATTTGGTGGAGTTCAAGATCATAGTAAGTCATTAATGCACTAATAATACGAATTGAAGTAAATTTAGCAATAGGAGAAAAAGTTTCCACAAAGTCAATACCTTCCCTTTGTGTGAAGCCTTTATCAATAAGTCTAGCTTTATATTTTTCCACTAAATCAGCTGCATTTCATTTCCTTTTAAAAATCCATTTACAACCTATGGGCTTACGGTTGTTTGGTAAATCAACAAGTTTCCAAACTTTATTCCTTTTCATCGAATTTAATTCTTCCCGTATTGCTTCCACCCATAGTTTAGATTGTGAACCATTAATTGCTTCTTTATAAGTCTTTGGTTCTTCCTCTAAATCTGAAATTTTAGAGTGAACTTCTCCCAAAAATAAATAATAATCATCTAAATACTGGGGTGTACTTAAATTCCTCCCACTTCTCCTAAGCTTGTTAGTGTTGAGAGTTTGATTTGTGTGTCCTTTAGGAGCTGAATGCCCTTCAGGATGAGAATTAATTCCAGATATATCTATCTGTGTTTCCGGTGGGGTTGCCAATAATTCCACCCTCGCCCGCTTAGCATGACGAGGTGTGCTTTCATCCAAAAATATTGCATCCATATTTTCCACCAGTTTATCTTTTTCTGGATCATAAAACCTATACCCTTTTGATTCTAAAGAATAACCAATAAAAATTCCTGGCATGCTTTTAGGCTGCACTTTTGTACGGATTTGATTTGACACTTTAATTTGTGCATTACACCCCCAAACTGCGAAGTGATGAAGTGATAGTTTCCTTCCAGTCCACAACTCATAAGGAGTGACTGTTACAGCCTTAGATGATGAATGATTTAACAAATAAACAGCAGTATGTAAAGCTTCCCCCAAAAAGATAAAGGAAGATCTGAATAAGCTATTATAGACCTAACCATATCCATTAGTGTTCAATTCTTCCTTTCAGGAACACCATTTTGTTGTAGAGTGTAAGGTATGGTATAATGATGAATAATTCCATACTCTTTACAAAAATTATTTAATATTCCTGAAGTGTATTCTCCGCCACGATCAGTTCTCAAAACTTTGATCTTTCTATTTAACTGATTTTCCACTTCAGTTTTAAATGTCTTGAACATATCAAAACCTTCCGACTTTTGTTTAAGAAGATACACATATCCAATCTAGAATAATCATCAATGAATGTAATAAAATAAATTTTTTGACCTCTAGTGGGAGTAGACATTTCACCACAAATATCAGAATGAATAATAGCTAGAAGCTCATTAGATCTTTCCACCTTTGGAAAAGGCACACGGGTCATCTTACCCATTACACAAGCCTCATAAATACCAAAATCCTCCCACTTAAAGTGCAGAATTCTATAATTAAGAAGCCTCTTAATTCTGTTTTTAGATATATGACCAAGTCGTAAATGCCATAAATATGACTCTGAGCATGTGTTTATATCGATTAATTCCTTACTATGGAGTTATTTTTTACCAAATAAGCAATCAATATTGTCATCATTTGATAATTCATCAAGAAAATAAAGACCATCATGACGAGTTATAGTATGTTATAACCAATAGATTCTAGCTGAGCAACGGAGATTAAATTCCTTCTCATGCTAGGTGAATATAAAGTGTCATGTAATAATAATTTTCCTCCATTAGGGAGTTTTAGAATATAATTTCCAATTCCATGTACATCAGCTTTAGCATTAGTGCCTAAGAAGATATATGTATTTCCCCTTGGAATTGTTTGCATAGAAGTGAAATCTCTATTATCTCTAATAATATGAGAAGTAGCACCAGAATTGACAATCCAACTATTTAGAAAAGTAGTAGTAAGTAAAGATTCAGTGTATACAAAAATATTAGACATACCGTTTGGCGAAGAATTGCCTTTACGCTCAGTTGGTTGATTGTTTTGATTTCTTTGCTCATGCTGCTTCTTCTTTTTCCTACAGTCAGCCCTGAAATGCCCATACTGACAACAGTTGTGATACTTGAAATTCTTGTACTTTTCATTCATCTAAAAAGAGTTATAATTTCCACGATCATCCCGATCGCGTTTCTTGTTAAGCTTTTCTCTCAAATCACCATTAGTCTTCCTCTTTTGTCAATTCCTTTTATTATTGCCTTTTTCCTCTCCAAGGTGTAACTCAGAAGTATTTCTTTCCTTTCCCTGAGAGAGTTTTCTATTTTCTTCCATAAGCAAATGATGCCTCAGAGTGCGCATATTAAGTATCCTTTCATAATGACAAAAAGATATCTGAAATTGTTCCTATGAATTTGGCAAAGAGTTTAGAACAACTATAACATATATTTCTTCAGAAAAAGGACAGCCAGCATTTTTTTAATTCCTCTGCTAAAACATAGAGTTTATTGAGATGCTCATTAACTGAAGTGCGATCAGACATCTAAGTAGAGAGAAAGCGATTAACAAGATTAAACACTTTAATAAGAGACACTTCTCCAAAATCATATTCCGGGCTACGCATTATTTTTCGCATATCATGTTCACTCTCATATTCAGCGGCCAAAGAATCAGTCATTGATCCCAACATAAAAATCATAGCCCTTTTATTATCCTTAATCCAATTCTCATATTCTTCTGCATAATTTTCCTTTTCCTCAACAGTGGCATCTTTTTCTGGCTCTTCCAATTTGTTTTTGTCTATGATATAATCTATGTTTTCAGCAAAAAGTAAAAATATGATTTTTCTTTTTCAAACTGTGAAATTTGAGCCATCTAATTTGTAAGATCTAAGCAGTTTAGAAAATACACTATTGATTGCCATTGCCCAAAAATATGTTACTGGGACTGAAGAACTCACCGCCCGAGAGGTGCCGAGGACTTGATGTGCGATGCTTGCTGTGGATGGCTCGCCGTCGAGATCAAGCGCATTTCCTGCCGCAGCTTCATTGGCGCGCGATGCTTGCTGGACCGAGCCAATCGTGATGAGGGCACGCCCCTGAGACCTGATGGAAAATCAAAAAATTTGCTTGCCGTAGTGACTTCCTTCCTATGCACGTCGATCGAGATTTGATGGTTAAAGAGCATTAAACAAAGATGTGGTGAAGCTTCACGTCTTGACTAGTAGAGGAAGACTTGATACAAGATGTGGTGTGATTGATCTTCACGGCGCCTGGTCTGGAGACCGAGTTGATCATGAAGTCCGACGAAGAAAAGATCTGCGTGGGCCGCCTCCGAGTCGTGATCTGAGGACGTAGTGCGACGAGACTTCCCGGATGAATCTAGTTCTGATACTAATGTTAGGTTTTTCTCTAAAATTTTAGATAAATTCTGTGGAGATTTTTTGGTCTATCCTCTATTCCACTGTATTTTCCATGGTGCCGCTCACAATACATAATGAGGCTAAAGGGTAGGGATTTATTTATAAACTCTACTTCCAGGTGTTATAAAGTGACTCACCTGTTTTAGGTATCCCGTGAGACTCCTGAACCATGTCACCAACCACGATCAGACAGGCCAATTTTATGAGTATAAAATATATTAGTCCCAAGCACACATGTGTGAGTCATGCGCCACAATCAGATTGTTTATGAGATCAATTCCAATCTGATTATATGGGTCAACAGCCTGCAGAGCCGATCCTGCAAAACAAACCCAGCTATTCCACCCTGTGCTGTACCCCGGGTTAAACAAATGCATGCATGTCAAATTCCAATAGACTTGATCTCAATAAATATGTCTACCATATTCCAGCACAGCCGTCCTCAGCACCTCGAGTATTAATTCCTCGAGTTAAATTCTGTATCATAATATTCTCTATCACTTGCATCAATAATATGAATAATTTCACATTAAGTAAAACAGACAATAACCATAATAAATATTGAAAGCCACATAAAAATCCCAACAAAAGCAGCGAGCAACAGTAGGGGAACGCGACGATGAGGATGGGGTAGGGTTTAGGGCGAGGGGAGAAGATGACTCACTGTTGGAGTCGTCGTTGTCCTTCTTCATGTGGGGCTGTGCCATCTCCGGGTCAGCGAGGTCACCAGCGAGGGAGCGAGGCATGCGACGCTTTTAATGGTGGAATCGGCCGCACCAGGCCAAGGTGGTGGGTGCTTCAAGGCCTCAAGCGAACGGAAGCTTTCTTCGCCCAGATCCTACGCAACGATGGCCGTGCGGTGGTGGGCTGGGTGGGGATGCTAGGTCAATACTGAGGACGGCTCGCCGACAGTGACCACGACAACAGAGGAGGAGACGGGAGGAAACAAGGAGAGGTGAGAGGGGAGGCTGAGAAGAGGACAGCGCGAGACTAGAGATGGGTTAGGGCGTGGGAGCGATGGAGGCAAGACTCGCAGGCCGGCTGATCGACGTCGGGGAGGAGGCACAGGAGGGCAGGCGAGGCGGTCAAGCGGCAGTGGCAAGGCGTGAGTGCTGCGGCGAGCAAGAGGGTTCGTGGGGCTCGAGGAGGAGGCAGCTAGGTTTTTGGTGGCAGTGGAGGTGGGAAAACGGATCTGGGCCATCTGTTCAGATTGCTGCAATCCGACGGCGCTGCAAAAGACTGATCCTGACTGTACGATGGCAATCCGACGGTCTACAGCGCTGTTCCATCCGGGGCTCGATTGGTTCTGCGATTTCGAGGGGCCCCGAGGGTTTTTCTGCAAAAAAAAACGGTTGTAAGAGTTCTGTGCTGCGTCCGGCGTATCAAGACAGATCGAGTGTGACGGAGTTACGATGTTGTTAACAAATTGGTCTGTCTAAGGTCGAGCTCTTCAAAATCCAACTTAAAAGTTCCAGTTTCTGGATAGCTTGGACAGTAAAATTGCATGAAATTTACTCTTTAAATTTGCACTGAGATTTGAATGTCGCGAGGAAATGGAAAGTGGAGACCATGGTTTAGCTTCCGAGACATAGCTAAACTTACTATTAGTTTATGTGTATCTTTTGATAGGTTTATATGGTTTGATGATGATGATGATGATGATGATGATGATAATAATAATAATAATAATAATAATAATAATAATAATAATCATCGTTCATACATAGATGGATGGAAATACAAGGCAAACCATACAACTTCACTACACGCACACATGAACTTATTTCTTATTTATCTAGACCTCTTAACACCTCCATATATTGCAGCTTAGAGCACTCGCTTGAGAGACGATCTATGAATCAACCATGTTGACACATCCTGCGACGTCGATCTGTTTTTTATTTAGCCATTGCTGGTGCTGCTACTTGCGTTGGAGGAGACGTCATCAACAAGATCTTGGTCATTATTGAATTCCTCCATATTTGGCGTACTGCTAATGTGTGGAAGAAATTCAGCGTCAGGAAACAGCGGGTCATCATCCTTCAGGACCTCCTCCAAATACTTGTACACAAAAGATTCATTTGCCAGCTCCCCTTCACCAGCAGAAGCATCTTGTACATCATTACGTTGCTGCAACACCACATATTGATGATGATGATGATGATGATAAGCACTTTTGTTTTGATCCTGCTGCTGCAGTTGCTGAGTATTAGCAACACCAAGAACATTAGTGTTGCTCTCTACACCCTCTGGCGGGCTGAGATTCGGATCAAAGGTACCAGAAGCAGTGGGCACAGCATTTTTGGCCTCTGGGAAACGGCAGAGGGAGGAGGGGGAATCGAAAGGGAAAGGCAGCACCATTCCCCCCTGCACAGCAGCAGCATTACTAGTACTAACACCACCACTAGTACCAACATGAGTAGCACCAACACTGGTCATGTTCATCATGTTAGTCTTGTTCATGTAGTAGTGAGCAGCAGGAATATTGACCAGTGCCCCTGCCGGACCTGCCAAAGGAGTCTCCTGAGCAGCAGTAGAGTTGATACCTGAAAACACATTGAAATTGTTTTTCTTGTTGCAAAAGAACCTTAAATCTCCAGCCATGTAGTTGATGGGCACCATTGGCACATTCACTGTGGATTTGGCTCTGTTTGCCACAAAGGGAGGTGTTCCTTGCTGCATAGGTACATATGGGAATGGCATGGGGTGAGCACTCATCAGCTCCAGAGGAGGAATGGAAGGATATCCAGCAAACTACAGTACCTGATCATCCGGCCTGCGGCGCTTCCCGGTGGCGAGCCTGGTGGGAGGGATGTGACCTCCCTGCACCCGATGCCTACGGAGCACGTCGACGAGGAAGTCGTAGGAATCTGTCGAGGCTATTGCCTCAGCAATGTCCGAGTCCAGTATGGTGCAGCGGTGGTGGGACTCTGCACACACCCAAGCACGGACGGCGAGCTCCTGGATGAAGAGCTCGCAAGCTTTTGTCAGGAAGGGTGGCATGTCGGCAGACATCATCATGTCGTACTCCTCAGCTCGGATAACCTCCTTGAGGCGGGCCATGGGAAGAATGTGGCCTCTATAGTCCACTATCGCCTCGATCTCTTCCTGGCGCCTCTTCCAGAACTCCTCCATTGCACGCTGCAGCGATGCCGGTAGTGGCAACCTCAGCAATGTACGCACCTCAGGATGACGCTCCATTCCTTTGTTTGCTCCATTCGACATACCTTAGCACCCATGTCTGTATGGATTACATGTACAAACACTTAATTACTTATTCTTTCGTGTAGTTATGATTAACAAGCGAGTGAATCAACAACGACCTATTTGATATACCCATAAACATATCAACATGAATTAGAAACTAGATTGCTTGCTGAAAGTGTCAGACTGCCAGTTACAACAATAATAATGATAGGACTGAAACAGAGTAACTCGTACATCCCGTCTTATGCAACATGCAAAAATGGTAGGACAGATTTATTACCTTACTTAAATCACAATTCGATTACTAGTTGACACTGGTGATTGGTTTTCAGGGTGATCGATGGGAGGATGGACACCAGGCAGGGTGCTTTATATAGGACTCCAACTGGAATGTACATAGCTTCAAAAGAAAAAAAAAAGGAATTTTGAAAGAAACAAGAAGGTTGGCTGTCCTTAATTGATTTCTTGCCGTTTGTTGTCTCTGTTTTTTTTCTTATGATTTGACTTTTTACAATAACTAGGTTTCAAATAAAGTATCAATTTAAAGTAGAATCTATAAGTTGATTATAATATGTACTATTCTGATTTCATCTATATCAGCCAAAATCGCATGTGAGTATCTCTCTCTGTACTCTCTCGCGAACTGCCAAAATTCAAAAATTTAAGCTTTAAGTCATAAGCCACAACTCAAAAGAACCCACCCCTTATCTCAGACTATCGACCATGCGTGTGTGATATTTATGTACCTTTCTATTGTATCTAAAAAAACTCGACCTGCGGGGGGGAAGAATCCCCCCGGGCATTGCTTAAGAAGAAGGTCTTCTCACGCAGACGAGAAAACCCCAACCCCTGCTCCACCCTTACACAGCGGCACCATCGCCCGACCTTGTGAGACTACCGGCGGATCCTTTGGATCAACGCTTGGCGGCCTTAGACCTATGCTTTGGTGTGGTAGCAAAGCGGGGGATTTTTTTCCCCCAAGCCTGAAATTCGCTCCCACTAGGAGTCGAACTCAGGACCTGGGGGGTGCTACTCAGGCCTCTAACCATTGGGCTAGAGACCCTTTCGCTACCTTTCTATTGTATCTGATATAGCAATCAGAAGGAGTGAATGATACTTTTAAATTAACCATTCAAAAAGGTATCGTAAAACTTTCACTTCATTGGATACTCGAAGCTAAGAAGATCAGGGGTGGGTTCTTTTGAACTGTCATGTCTTATGGTTTAAATTTTTGAATTCTGGCTGTTTGCGAGAGGTAGTACACAGAGGAAAATAATCGCATGCGATTTTGGTCAGTACAGCTGAACTCGGTATACTTTTTATTACAATATTCCTGTTGACCTTGCCTTAAAAAACGCACAATTTGAAAGATAGTTACTGTAGCATAAGCCATAAGAGTCACAACCATAAGGTCTATTTGATATGGCTTTTAAAAATACTACAGTACCTAACTTTTAAACGAAATATTTTTAAGATGCGGTCTACAAGTTAATTGTAGTACACGTTAAAAGACCAACATCTGTACCATCCAAAATCGCAAGTGATTATCTCTCTCTCGTAATCTCATTGCAAACAAATAAAATTTAAACATTGCAGCCAAAAGCCATACGCCACAGTCATATTAAACAGGCAGTGGAAAAGAACTCAGCCTAGATTTACCCACCAATAAAGCAAACACAAAAGCACGGAAGCAAATGAAGCTCAACTTCTCAAGGTCAATCTAACCACTATGAGGAAGTGGTTAGACCGGCCGAGCAGTCTAACCGCTGATGACGGCCGGTTCGATTGGACTCTGGTTGGACTGTAGGTCTGGAGGTGGTCTGACCGCATCCCTGATCCTAGATCTAGAAATCAGCCTGAGGCAAAACCAAAAATTGGTGTAATCTTCAAATGATATGAAACTTTGCACATACCTTGCTAATGATCTTAGAAACCTAATCTATTCTAAGATCAAATGGATATTAGCTAAATTTCCAATCTTTTCTCAAAGCAAAGTAAGGTTGCATCAAAATCAGGTAAAACTTAAGAACGAAAGATATGGCTTGCTTGTAGGTTGAGGATGGCTAAGATGACTCTAGATAAATTCCCACATGTTACAGCAAGTAAGAGCATTCAAAGATTCGAGATCAAAACCCTATGAACAATGATCCTTATAAGGTATCTTCACTTACATATCCTTAGAAATCAACAAAATTAAGAGAAAAAGAGAGAGGACAAAACACCAAACAAAACAAGTGCAAAATTAAAAAGAACAAGAACACATCATGTAGGATGAAAAATATTGATCTACTGCAACTTTTAGATATGGGTTTTATAGACACAATCATAAAGGACAAAACCGCCCAAACCCACTAAGGATAAGTTCCCATCCACTTGCCATCCTCAGCACCTCCTTGATCTAAATTGCTCCCCCAACGCACTCCAAGTGCTATAGTTTTGGTCCTATCACCGCTTCCAATATTTTGACTTCCCTACCAAAACACCATCGGTTGATCAGACCTCACATCTTCCCCAGTATAGTTCATGATTATCTCTTCCTTTGCGATCAATCCCATGTTTGCAACATGTAGATTCATTGATAACTCACGCATTAGTAAGTCTCTGTGTCGGTTCCCTCAACCACATCTTACTTGTTCTAATCATATCATTCGATAAATCGTTACTCAATTTCTCTTTAACATCCTTTGTCTTCTCTATATGTTGCTTGAGCTCAATCATCCCATCCAACTTTTTTGAACGTATCTCAGCTCATCTCTGAGTCTAGTCTCAATCCATATCACCAACAATAGTTATCTCTAAGTTTCTTTGTACATTAAAAACCAAAAAAATATTTTCAAATATAACTTGACTCACGTTACTTCAAACAAAATATCGAGATGGAGCTGAGAGGAGACTGACTCGAAGGGATTGGGGGGAGCCGACAAATGATCTACCAACCACAGATGCGTTCTTTTTAAGTACTCCGTCTGATTATATACGTAAGCCATTTTAAATATTGATATAGGCTCTAAAAAATAATTATACAGCTGTGTTATTTTTAAGTACTTAGTCTGATTCTAAATGTAAGCCATTTTAAACATTGATATAATCTCTTAAAGTGATAGTTTAACCATTGATTTTTTATGAAAATATGTTGTTTCAAATAAAAATAATTATACATTTTCATGATAGGTCTAGTAATACCAATTTCATGCTGTTAGTCTTAGTGATTCTCTATATATTGATGATCAAACCTAAAAATATTTAACATGCATAGATTCTAAAACGACTTACGTTTGAAATCAGAGATGCATAGATTCTAAAACAACTTACGTTTGAAATCAGAGATAGTAATAAAGATAAAGATGAAGCTGTGTGTTGGATCCTAGTTTCCACTTCTGCAAACTGAAGGTGATGGTGCGGACCCTCGCTGTTCAGTAAAAAAGACAATTCTGGAACCTCAAGTTATTATTGTTTTTACACTTTCATCTTTACACAAAATTCACGGTGTTACACTTAACAGACGGCAGCATTCGACATGCCCAGTTTTGTCCACGCCCACACAAGCGAGCCTTTCTATTCACCCAACCACTACAAAAATATGAGGGTTAGCCAGCGAGGCCAGAAACCGCATCGTGAAAAGGCACGTTACTATACAAGAACAGAAAACTCATCCAGTCATCTGTTATGTTGATCCGTGGGGAACAATATTCTTGCTGGAAAATCATGCATCAATCCCTGGACCTGGGTATGCAGGGAGACTCATGATTCGCCTGTCGAGCACAGGAGCACCCACTGTAAAATGGTACAGGCTTTGGAACTCCAAGTCTTTAAAGCCAAGCAACTCATGAACTGCACAAAAGTTGTAGCAAATTAGAATGCATTGTCCAAATAATGTATAATGCTTATGGAATGATGATTCGTATAATTTGACGGAAGGTTACATTCTCACAATGACTGCACATTCAGTATAAATATTAAGAAGATTAACCAAGTCAAAATGGATGATAAGGTAGAGGACCCAAACATCACAGAGATCTTGTGATTAATCGTAAGTGACAGAATACATTATTTTACAACCTTCGATGATGATGTAACAGAAGAATGCAAATTCAGGCACTGCAATCGAGAAAAGTGCAGCAAAAATGCCTATTCTATGAAGTGAACAGGCATGCTTTTATCAAGAACAAGATTCACATATGCATGCTCGTCGGTACAGAGAATAAAAAGGAATAATTAAACAACAGGAAACAGAAAATAAAAAGGGAGAGTTAAATAGCAGGAAACTGCATCTACAGGTATCAAAAAGAAAAGAAAAAAAATGAAATGAGGTCAGGAATTCAATAGCTGGACATGAGATTTTTCAAGGCTACCACATAAATAGTTCATCACCAGTTTCAAACCTCAAAATATAATGATATGTTTGTGGTTGTTACAATTTAATCTTGTAGAAACAACAGCTAATAGATTGATTACTATTACTTCAATGAGGCAAACTGGGACATAATATAAATCATATCAATGAACTATGGAGCATAGATGTTCTGACATTCCAGATTGAAAGCATATACATCAAACCATTTTAGGGTCCAAATCAAATATAGCATCACGAATTCCAATATTTTAAACACACAATAACATACTGAACAGATTAGGTGATCATCAATTAAGAGAAGAGTTTCCAACAGAAAAATTAAGATCAATGTTGACACACTGTCATACACGCGCATCCAACAAAATATCCCACATTTTGGTGTAATGTTTACCATATATTAAGCAAATATGACCTTATAGTGTCTCAGGCATTCTACCTCAGTACTGAACCATCTAACTCTGATCTTCAGCATGCTAAGTGAATTGCAGATCTAAACAGAACAAATGCAATTTTTTCCTCTTGGTTTTGGACCACAACGTAGTATCATACAACACACAGAAAGGAGTGTAATTGCAATATTACGTTCTGAATCACTTGTAGACAGAGAACAAATCTTGTCAGCTAATAAAGGAAACGCCACACAGATTACTCAACCAAGCACAGTGTGTAAAATTTCTTAATCATGTATAATCAGGTTAACAGGGCTAACAAATTGCACATTTTTTTAGTGATGCAGTTCAAGTACTAATTATCTTTTAAAATTTCAGCATCAACTTACCAGCGTCATCAAAGTAGCAGCCAATCCCTGTGGCAGATATTCCAACAGCATGGGCCTCGAGGTAGAGAACTTGACCAAGAACACCAGTCTCCCAGAATAAACGAGGATACATCCATTCACCTCTATCATGCAGCACGGGCTCAAACCGAGCGATCATCCCAAGGCTAAAACATCCATGTGAGGCAATGTCCTGCATCCAAAACACCAGCAATGAATAATAAAAAACTCTTGAGGATACAATTTTGGGTTCCACGATCAACTGCAAGATTAATATTTGGAGTATTCAAATTAGTTCCATAAAATTACCTACGCAAGGTAAACCACATAACAAAAGGTGAAAGCTGAGAATTTGAGCATGATATAAGCTAACAAATCCATAAGAGAATTGCTGTGTAAAAACATTTGACATATTAGCGTACCTGAAAGCAAGAGATCTGCATTGCCAACCGCTGGCAATCCCCTTTCATCAGCCTATACAGCGGGAGGCCATCGGGGCACCCCTCTGGTCGAGCCCACTCAAAGTCCTGCCGCATGGCACGCCGCAATGCATCAAAATGCTCCTCATTCCTCACTAAGAAGTACAGCCCCTTGGGCAGCCCTGAGACGCGGTGCACAAACAATGCGGCATGGACCTCTGCATCCCACGGCAAGACACGAAATGGCAGAGCACTCTGTGGCCCCTGCCGCTCCCCCGGGGAAACCTCACCTGACGGCAAGCAATGCAGCAGGATCTGATAAAACGTGCCCCTCCCCATCGTATGCACCCCGTCCATGTCCACCGCACTCC
This sequence comes from Dendrocalamus sinicus, assembly GCA_036346575.1. NCBI lineage: Eukaryota > Viridiplantae > Streptophyta > Magnoliopsida > Poales > Poaceae > Dendrocalamus > Dendrocalamus sinicus. Next base: position 206,257 of record JAYEVI010000407.1, on the reverse strand, counting down.
GCCGCTGCCGCACCACCTCCTGCACCGTCAGCTCCTTGTACAACAGCCCTTCCGACAACTCTGCGCTCCTGCGCCATGGCCTCACCGAGAACCGCTCTCCAGGCTCACGACGGTGCTTCTTGACTGCCTCAGCCGTGCGGTATATGACATCCCACACCACATGATCCTTGCTCAGCCGGTTCGCCTTCCCCACCCACTCAAACCCATCAGATCCCCCCAAAGCCTCACTCATCCTCGCGTAGTCCACCTCCGGCTCGGAGCCAGCCGGGAACAGCAGAACCGCACAATCCGGGTGCTGCCTCTCCACCCACGGCACCTTGCCCCTCACCATTTCGCCAGGCATCCCCTCAGGCGGAGCAGGGCACCCTTTCTCCACCCCCACCAGCCTTCCAAGATCGTCATCGGACAGCCCGTCGAGCACCCGCGCGTCCCACCCCAGCGCGGCTGCGGCCACCGCCACCGCCGCCAGGGCGTGGCCCACATCGTGGTTGCAGTACCGCAACGCCCGCTCGCCGTACTTCCACGCCTCCCGCCAGAAGATCGACGACAGCGCCAGGACCGCCGTCGCTGGCGGCGGCAGGAGCGCCGAACGGTCGCCGTCGGGCACGGTGGCGCGAACCTCGAGGAGGTGGTCGCGGGGCGCGTAGTGGGAAACGACGAGACGGCGGGGTTCCTGCGGGTGCTCGAAGAGGTGGTGGGCCTCGGTGGGGTGGAGGTTGCCGCTGCTGGGGTTGACCCGGAGGGACCAGGTGGACACGCCGGCGGACTTCCAGGCGGAGAGGGCGAGGGAGTGGAAGAGGAGGCCGGAGATGGAGTCGAGCGAGAGCGGCTGCGGCGGCGGAGGCGGGGAGTGGAAGAGGGCCGGGTAATGGACGGGGGAGACTACCGGAGGCGGGTTGGGGAGAAGGATTACGGAGGGAGGGCAGAAGCGGAGGAAGGGATTGGGCTGGTTGGCCCAGTCGAGGCGGCCCGGACCGCGCGCGTAGCCTGCGGTGAGGCTGTGCTTAGTGCGGCAGTGGTAGTCCGCGGCGGCGGACGAGGCAGCCCGTGAGGAGGTGGAGGCGGGGGCGGAGGACATGGTGAGGCGGTGGAGGTCGGGGAGAAGAGGAGCGCGGCGACAGAAGTGTTGGGGGCGGAGGAAGAGGAGCATTTCGGGTGGTTTCTTCTGGGAGGGGATGGAATGATGGGGAAGGTTCAGCGGGTCGTGGGTCGGACCGACAGGGGTCTGTTTTTTTTTTTTTTTGCTGCGGTTTGTAATTTTTAGTTGTAGTTTGTAATTTTTGGGCTGTTTGTATGCGAGATTACAGAGAAACAAAAATTTACGTGTGATTTTTGCTGATATAAATGAAGTCAATAAAGTATGTATTATAATTAACTAGTAGACCCTATCTTGAAAAAATACTCCATTTAAAAACTAATTATTGTAGAAAAACCGAAAAGCAGCTTTTAGAAGCTGAAAAGAACAGGGCCAGGGTTGGACGGCCCAAGTCTCTCCGTGCCTGCGAGCGTAAAGGTTTGGCGCTGCTCCAAACAACTAACTTCGGTTTCTCACTTCTTACCTTTAGTTTTTGGGCGAGGTTTTCACCTTAACTGTGACTTATGAGTTATAGTTTAAAGTTTTAAATTTTACTTATTTATATGAGACAATATACAAAGAAAAATAGTCATATGTGATTTTAGTCGGTACAACTGAATTTAGTACATTTTTTTTACTATAATCTTCCTATTAACTCTACCTTAAAAAACGCACCGTTTAAAAGTTAGTTACATAAGACACAAGCCATAAGTAGTAGAGAACTGAGCCTTTATCTTCTTACTTTTATCTTTTTTTAGTTTTTAGTTTTTTAAAATTTTTAGTTTTTTTATTCCTTTGCATATTTATGATGTATAACCTTTTATTATTTTTTAATTTTTAAGTATAATGATATAGAAAAAAATTAATAACAGTTACTATATTTTTCAGTTGCTGCTTAGGCTTATAAGCCATTTGGATCACTACCAAATTCTCTTATGGAATTCTGACTTGCTGAGTAAAATATAGCTCTTCCTCTAAAAAGCAAGTAAAACATAGCTCTCACGTTATGTCACATCATCAAGTTAACGATGGTCGTGCGATCGAACCCATGATTGCCATCCAACTAGTATTAAGGCCCCGTTTGGCAGAGCTCTAACTCTAGGAAATCTGTAGATTTCCTAAAGCTGGTCATCTGTAGCTCTAGAAAATCCTGGATCTAGAGTTGCAGGCATGTTAAGTGCATTTACATGACTCATTTCATTTATCTTATATATTAAATAAAAATATTTAAATCACTTTAATTTAGTCAACAAACTACAGATCCAGTATAGATCTCGGAGCTAGAGTTGTGCCAAACGGGGCCTAAACACTTCTCAAACTAGGTTAAGATGGATACTAGATCGGGCCTGGGCTCGACTTGGGTTCGGAGTGGGTAGGGTATGAGCTAGATCTGTGTTTGGGTTGGGCTTGAGTAGGGCATGGGCTAGAATGAACTTGGGCTATGATGGGCTTAGTGATATAGCCCAACTAGCAGCGCTAATTGGACACGTGCGATGGTCCGCTCGATCTTTCACGGTCCCAGCAATGGATAGTATGCACTCCTTTCCTTGCATGCGCAAAATAACAACCACTAGATTGAATACGCAATTAGCAAAGAAGGAAGAGGTTCAGCTGAGGTGGCAACCCCTACTTCCCTTGACAAGTCGGCGGCCACTAATTACCTCACCGGAAAATGGTATTTTATGGTCACCCTCACCAAGCAGCCCGTGTGGACGCCCTGCGATGTTAATAAGGTTGTAGATCTGTCATGACCATATACAACACAGTCATAAACAGTTATAAGCTAATTATAAGTGACTAAGACTTAGTTGTAGACCAATAAGATTCATTCAGGTTAATTTTTATGTATATTTAGAGAGTTGATATGTTCTGTTAGGAATTGCTACTGATCAGTGATTGGAAAGGGTTTCCGAGTTACAACCAAATGTACACGAATCTACAAGTTACACACTTAATGTTAGAACAATAAGGGTACGAATAATAGACTCAGAGTGAGATACGATCTCTACCGTATTGAATAAGAATCCGATCGAGACTCTCCAAATTGGATATGATTTGATATGAGGATATATATATATATATATATATATATATATATATATATATATATATATATATATATATATATATATATATATATATATATATATATATATATTAAGAGATGCGTGGGGTGAGGGTAATGGAATACCAAGCATCGAGGAAATTCGAGACACTTATTGAAACCCTAGTCACACCTCTCAAAACCCCTGCGCTGCATATTGGTGCTAGCACACCAACACACAATGTTCCATCTCTGGACATAGACTTCGGTAGAGGTGTTGCTACAACTTCGGCACTAATCGGGACAATCACGAAGAGGAGACGATTGACTCGTAAAGATCGACCACTCGCTCATAGATGATCGACTATTTTCATCGCATCAACACGTGCGAAATCTGGACACATTTGGACCCCTAAACACCGAAATTCCACTTTTGGCCCCTAAATCAAAAATTCCGTTTCTGGACCCCTCCGACCGCGCGTTTGCGAGCTGGTGCCACGTGTCCCGGACGCGCGGTCGGCGGCGCGGTCGCGCGGCGGCGGGCGGGCGCGCGGTCGGCGGCGTGGTCGCGCGGCGGCGGCGGGCGGACGCGGCGGCGGCGGCGCGTCGCTTGCTGCCGGGCGGGCGCGCGGTCGGCGGCGCGGTCGCGCGGGCGCGGCGCGGACGCTAGCGGACGGAGGCGCGGTAGCGCGGCGGCGGCGGTCGCGCGTCGCGCATGGTGGAGCAAGCGGTCGCGCGCCGCCGGGACACGTGGCGCCATCTCGCAAACGCGCGGTCGGAAGGGGTCCAAATGGAATTTTTGGTTTAGGGGCCAAAAGTGGAATTTTCGGGTGTTTAGAGGTCCACATGTGTCCAGATTTCAACACGTGCTATGTTAAATTAGGCTGTTTTAACTTTTCTTTCGCCGCACTATACGTCTAGTGATAACGATACATGATCTTTTGTATGACTTCCTGATTTATGTGGTACAAAAAATTTAATTAACGCTAGTGTAACTTATTTGTATGGCTTCATCCTGCCAAATTTCTCTCCCCTTGGACATGCTTGTGTAAGGAATATGCGGAATACTCCATCAATTAAAGATGGGGGAATGCCTACCCAGTGCTTCTGTCTACGTGGATCCTGCTTTCGCTTCTCCTAACGTGTGCATGCGCATTACCACCACTCTTGACCAGCGGCTAATGGGCCATGCTCTCGTCTTCTAGACCACACGCGCCTGCCCAGCTCTACTACCCTCTACGTAAGCCCATGCCCTCCTTAGCCCATGTGTTTTGTGCTCTCACTTGGCTCGTCACTATGCCCAAGCAGTTTGGCTTGTAGAGGAATCCGTAGGTGGGAGCGTCGGTTGCCGTTCATTGGTCGCTTCGGTTGCTGCTGTGTGTTTGGCTTGGTGCGCCGGACCGGATCTCGTGAGGATGGTTACAGATAACCTTGCTTCTTCGTACCTTTTGGGTTTCTATCTTCGCCTTGGTTCGTGTGCTTCTCGGCTTGTGCTATGTTCAGATTCGCTTTCAGTTGTGTCCTTTGGGTTTACATTGCCTCCTTACTTTCCATGCTCCTCGATCTACATCGATGGGGGCTTTAGTGTGAGGTATTGTTCCACATCTATTTTCCATTTGTAATCTAGTTGGTATTCGGTGTAACACGTGGTTGCTGTTGCCTAGCCTCTCTTCAGTGGATTCTTTGCCGGTGTGTTCGTTCTTTCGGCAGTCGAAGGAGGCCTTGTGAGGGTAGCTGTGGATTATCGAATGTGCTTCCTTGTTTGGGTTGGGTTATTCCTTTGCTGTTGTTGTGTGCTTGGCCTGCTACAGTGGACTGGAGCTCGCGAGGATGGTTACAGATGGGGCGTTTCCCCTCTTGCCTTTTGGCTTTCTATCTTCACCTTGGTTCATGTGTGTTTCTCAACTTGTGCTGCGCCCTATGCTAGTGGGGGCTCCAGTGTGGAGTCCATCGGTCTTTGTATGTGTTGGTGCAGTTCTTCCCTTGGGTTGGATTGTTCCCCGTATGTTTTTCGTTTGCGATTTGGTTGCTATTTGGCGCATCGCGTGGTTGTGCCAACGGGGTTTTCTATGCTTTCATGTGATCCTTTCTTTGGGTTAGGTTGGTTCGCTGTTGCTTTTTCCTTATGGTTCCGTCTACCATGTTGTGCCGTTGTTGGTGCTTGCATTCCCAGTGGTGGGTTTTTCGTCGGCCAGCGAGGGCTTACATATGGCGTGTTGCAACATTGGTGTTGCTTCGTCTCCCATCGGTGGATTCCTTGCTGGTCTGTCCATGGTCTGACCAATCGGGGTTGGCTTCACTAGGGTGCTTGCATAATACGGTTTGTTTCTTTGCTTTTTGGGTACCTATCGTGAGAATATGTGTAGGTTTTTGTTTCTTCCCTTGCTTTTTTTTGCCTTCTTCTTCATTTGCATCGTGCTATTGTTCGCTTCGGGTTGTGACCCGTTGGGTTTCCATTTCTTCCTTGCTTGTTGTGTGCCGTAGTCTGTCCCAATTGGGGCTAAAATGTGAGGTTAGTTAGGTTTTTTGATGCCTTCATGTGGTTCTTTCCTTGTGTTGGATTGTTTTGTTCCTGCTATTTCTTTACTACTTCGTTGTTGCTATGTGTATTCACTATTTGCTGTAGCTTGCTCTCATGGTTCCTGTTGCCTTCTTTCTTACAGAGGAGGTTCCTCGGCTGGTACAATGTCTTGCACAACTAGTAGTGGTCGATTGGTTCATCGTGTTGGCATGCTATTGCTGGTTGGCTTATATGTTGTCTCAGGGCTTTCGACTGCGGTTTGTGTCTTACTTTCATTTGCATGCCGAGTTTGGTGGTCCTTGCTACGGTAGTTATTTGTTTCATGCCTTTTGCTATTTACGTGCCTAGTCAGATTTTATCTGCTCGATATGTGCTTGTGATTTTGTGGGTAGAATTGGTCCCTTTTTAATGCTTTGTTACATTTTCGATTTGTCATATTGATTTGCTGCATTTTTAGTTATGTTACATCTGCCGCCGGTTTATTGTAACATCCTAGAAAAAAAAAGAAATTGATTGTGAAGCTTTTGAATTTATTTTGCATTAAATTTTATTTGAATTTGGAGTTTATGGGATTTTCTTGAAAAATTTGATGAAGGTTCCAAAAGTTGGAGGAGAAATAAACATGTTTAAATATGAGAGAATTAAAAATATGAAATAAGAATCTGAAAAGATGATCCACCAAATAAAAAGTTTCTGGAATTAAAAATATACTTGTGTACATATTCCAATACATACCATAAAATAAAAAGGGAAAAGCAAAAAGAAAGAAGAAGAAGAAGGGGATAAGACCAGGCCGGTCATCACCCCGGCCCAGCCCCGCCTCTCCCCTTCGGCCTCAGCGCTATTGCGCCCGCGGACCAGTCGGACGCACCCGAGCGGCCCAGCCCCGTTTCTCCCTCTGCCGAGCGGGCCCCGCTCCCTCGCGCCCTCTCTCTCTGGCTGGCGGGACCGAGCCGTCAGCGCCTTCCTCTTCCTCCCTTCTCTTCCCGAGCGCGCCCGGACCCCCACTTCTCCAGCCCCCTCTCCGTGCGGCTCCGGTCAAAAAGCCGGGTAACTCGGCCGCGAGAATCCAGCTGGGCAGCAGAGCAGGGATGACGCGTGCGCACCGCCCAAATCTCACTGCCATGCTCCTGTAGCCGCTGCCGCCGCTGACATGGCCGCCGTCCCCAATCTGCGCCGGGCTGCTTCCCCACTGTGCCGTCTCGTTTTCTCACCCCGCTACGCCTGGCATTACCACACGCGCGGCTCTATACCCTCTGCCGCTCAGCACGCGCATGGCATAGCGGCATTATGCCGAATCCCCCGCGAATCCCGGCTCTGCCACCGCCTCCTGACATTGCCAGCGTGCCGCACGGCCTCACCAGCGGCCAGCCCCGCCCCGTCGCCTATAAAACCCGGAGCGACTCCCGAACACTTCATCACGCTCACCTCCACCTCTCATCGCAAACAATTGGGCTAAAACCTCCTCAGTCGCCGGCGGGATCGTCTCCATCCCCAGCTCCGGCGAACTCCAATCCGGCGATTCAAGCCATTTGGGTTCAATTCCTCGTAACCTCACCACCCTCGGCTTGCCGTGAAGCTATTCCCGGCCTCATCCGAACTCCTCATTGCTTGTAGGTCGCTGTCACTGGAGTCCTTCCAACGCCGCCGCCACCGCACGCTGCCGACTACCCTCCGGTGTCTCTCGACCCCCGCCGACCTCGCCATCTGCTTCACCGCCACACGGGGAACGCGTTTTGGCCCAGCTCCGAACCACTCCGGCCAACCTGCGTCGCCGGCGCCACCATCTTCTTCATCTCTGCCCGGCCTCCTCCCAGAGCGACTTCAAAGGAATTGATTAACCCTATAGGGTAAGAAAGACTTGAGCGCTCACTTGGCTAGCCCCGCCGATTCTCTTCTCCTCTGCTCCCTCGGCGCGCGTTCGAGCCACAGCTCAGCGGCTGAGGTGAGCCATTTCTTTTTAATTGCCCGCTGACAGCTGGGCCCCGCTGGTCAGTGGCCGGCGGTGATGAGGACATGACCCTATGGATACAACCATATTTGCTATGCTTGTTGTCCTAATTACAAAGAATTCCTACCGGTCAATGAAGCTCGATACCAACCGATGAGGCGATGGGGTCCGATCTTCCGATAGGATGATAACTATCGATTTCGGTGGAGATGACTCTTGCGATCCGACTACAACCGGGCACGAGACGTCACGTGCGCCTTAGCAATCGCTGAACCAACCCCAAGATGTTATCAACGTGCAAGAACACGGTTGACGACCACGAAGGTCTATTCCGCATGCAATCGAAGAACAAGCAAGAACAAGGATAGTGAGCAACCTGAATTTGCTAGATATAAAAGTCGCACAAGGATAGTTGAGGTTCTGTAACACGAATCTGTTGGTCTAGCCGACACAAGAGAACGTGGAGTTTGCACAAGGGGCTAAACTGATCTAAACAAAACCTAAGTCCTAGAAACGGAGGCGGCGGCTCCTATATAGTGAAAACAACCAGGGGAGGCGTCCCAAAGGGTACACCCTACGGTTACAAGGCCCATGGGCCCAAGTGGAGGTGGCGCAGCACCCTTTTGACTCGGACTCAGAAACCTACGTGAATTATTTTGATGATTACGGCCGGCTCGGATGGAATTTGAAGATGAGGTTGGATCCATTGGAAAGTAGACTTGATAAGCTTTCCATGAAGTACAAGAACGTCCCAAACGGAGTCCGTATGAGAAAGTTATGTCCGTTTAAACTTGCACCATTGCAGCAGTCCGAATCCGATTCCAGTACGTGACCAACGTGGACTCTTTTGACGATTGCGGCCGGCTCGGATAGAATTTGAAGATTAGGTTGAATCCGTTGGAAAGTAGACTTCATAAGCTTTCCATGAAGTACAAGAACGTCCCAAACGGAGTCCGTATGAGGAAGTTATCCCCGTTTGAACTTGGTACCATCACAGCAGTCCGAGTCTGATTCCAAAACGTGTCCAACTCGAATTCGTGCTTGACTTGGTCCCAAAGTGACGTGGTGACCTCCATTATTCCTTCCATGCATGTCCAGGACTCCATGTCCCTTTCCTTCATCCTTTCCCAAGTTCCTAAGCACAATTAAATCACTTGCATTAGGTAGCGGTCTATTCTTACTAACATACGAAGGCTGAAGAAATGAATTCACCTTTAGTTCAATCTTGATATTGGGCGCTATTGTCGTATGTGTTTGTGGCGTGGTCACATATTTGCTATGCTTGTTGTCCTAATTACAAGAGTTCCTACGCATCGCTTAAATTATAAGGTGAGCTCGTTTCAAAGAGGTTTCACTTTGTTTGACAAAGAACTTATGATATTGCATAATGAGACTTTGTTGCGTTTGTTATTATGTACCGACATTTATGATGAAGATCATGCAATACGTGAGGCTACACATATGCTAAAACCGAGGACGGTTTTCTATCAAGAAGGGAGGATGATGTGACCACGCCACAAACACATACGACAATAGCGCCCAATATCAAGATTGAACTAAAGGTGAATTCATTTCTTCAGCCTTCGTATGTTAGTAAGAATAGACCGCTACCTAATGCAAGTGATTTAATTGTGCTTAGAAACTTGGGAAAGGATGAAGGAAAGGACATGGAGTCCTGGACATGCATGGAAGGAATAATGGAGGTCACCACGTCACTTTGGGACCAAGTCAAGCACGAATTCGAGTTGGACACGTTTTGGAATCAGACTCGGACTGCTGTGATGGTACCAAGTTCAAACGGGATAACTTCCTCATACGGACTCCGTTTGGGACGTTCTTGTACTTCATGGAAAGCTTATGAAGTCTACTTTCCAACGGATTCAACCTAATCTTCAAATTCTATCCGAGCCGGCCGCAATCGTCAAAAGAGTCCACGTTGGTCACGTACTGGAATCGGATTCGGACTGCTGCAATGGTGCAAGTTTAAACGGACATAACTTTCTCATACGGACTCCGTTTGGGACGTTCTTGTACTTCATGGAAAGCTTATCAAGTCTACTTTCCAATGGATCCAACCTCATCTTCAAATTCCATCCGAGCCGGCCGTAATCATCAAAATAATTCACGTAGGTTTCTGAGTCCGAGTCAAAAGGGTGCTGCGCCACTCCACTTGGGCCCATGGGCCTTGTAACCGTAGGGTGTACCTTTGGGACGCCTCCCTGGTTGTTTTCACTATATAGAGCCGCCGCCTCCGTTTCTAGGACTTAGGTTTTGTTTAGATCAGTTTAGCCCCTGTGCAAACTCCACGTTCTCTTGTGTCGGCTAGACCAACAGATTCGTGTTACGAACCTCAACTATCCTTGTGCGACTTTTATATCTAGCAAATTCAGGTTGCTCACTATCCTTGTTCTTGCTTGTTCTTCGATTGCATGCAGGAATAGACCTTCGTGGTCAGGTCAACCGTGTTCTTGCACGGTTGATAACATCTTGGGGTTGGTTCAGCGATTGCTAAGGCGCACGTGACGCCTCGCACGTTGTAGTCGGATCGCAAGAGTCATCTCCACCGAAATCGATAGTTATCATCCTATCGGAAGATCGGGACCCCATCGCCTCATCAGTTGGTATCGAGCTTCAGTTGACCGGTAGGAATTCTTTGTATCCCTAGTTAGTAGATTGATTTTTATTTCCCATAGTTCAGAAAAATTGCCCCACAAAAGAGTTAATTTCCGCTGTCCAAACCCGTTGTGCCTTTCAATCTGTTAGTTTTGGTTTGCTAAATTGAATTTGTGTCCGTTTTAGCTTTGTCTAGTTGCTGGTCATATCCTTGATTCCATAAAAATCCAAACAAAAAAATTCCCTATCACAAACCCTAATTCCAATTTCGGCTGATTTTTCCTTTCTCTGCAGCCGCCACCAAAAACGTCATAACTTTTGATTCCGAGATTATTTTTGAGTGAGACCACCGCCATTAGATTCAAAACTTCATTGTCCATCTATCTGTAAAATTTCACGTCATTCCAGCCAGGCAGTTAAGATATATCTGCGGTGCAAGTTCACCTAAAAATCCAGATTGAATCTGCAACAGCCGGCACTTGTGAATTTTGTGCGAATTTTCGGTCGGTTTCAGAACTTGGCCCCAAAACAAAAGTTGTAGAAAAAGCCGTCAGGAAACTGAGAAAAAGAATCATTGAAAAAGGCAACTGACAGAAAGTTACGGCCGAAATACCGGCGTGCTGTCCAGTGGACAGAAATCTCCAGATTTCAAGTTTTGGGTCAATCCTTGTGTTCTTCAATTCCAGATTGCATTCGATTGAATTATCTTGCATTTACCACTCCTATACATTACCATACACATATTTTAGCCTTCTTCCATCCTTGGTTGATCAGCAACATAGGCTAAGTGCTAGATACGAACTATAATTCAATTCTGTGCAATTTCTGAAATTAATTGATTGTTTTCCTTTGCTACAAAATACATAGCCTATCCAAGCTCCACTTTTCTACTAACCGAACAGGTCTCGCTGTACCTTGCAATCGCTTTACTCATCACTTGAGTTAGATTTATCACGAACCACCACCGGTTGCACCACTGTTTGCTTTGGTAAGAACTCGTAAGAATTTGGTAAGAGCTTGAGAGATGTGTGACTTGATATGAGCCTCCATATCCTAGTAGTTGATAGGAACATTTACTTGTGATTTGTTTCCTTGTTTTCTACTAACAATGACAGGCTTGAGAAAATTGGTAGATTATGATGTCATCGCGGCAGATTTGAACTCGAAGGGAAACAATTACCGGTATATATCTTGCCACTCACGGCTGAGAGTACGTCGTCGGACTACTTCTTGTGGGTTACTATGATGGATAGCTACTTTGAAAGACAAGATCTTGATCCTTATGAGAAGATGAGCATGGCAAGGACGGCGCTGATTGGTGATGTTCAACATTGGTGGTCAAATCTCGAGTTCCATTATATATACACATGGGAGGAGATGAAAAGAAATTGCGATATCGTTTGTACCTCCAGCACCCAAGGTCACAAGCGAGGTGCAACCTGAGGTAACTGAAAATGTTGATATTGTTTTGGTTCCTACTCCATCTCTGATACCACCGAGATACTTGAAGAGGTGAAGGATGATCTAGTGCATCCTATGCCATTAGAGGAGAAGTTTGAGGTACCTCTGAGTCTCGATGAGGACGATAAAAGCAAAGGTACTGATTTGGTGCTACAACAAGACATAGGGCAACCTTGTGAGTATATGCTTGCTGTAGTGCAATCTTTTGATATTCCTTGTGTTGACTTGGGCGAACCATGTGCTGATCTAAATTCTCATAATTTTGCACATGTCAAATTAATTACACATAAGGAAGTATTTGATAGAATATCCCTGCTGATGCATTGTGCTATATCATGCTTAATGAGGCCGTTAGTTTGGATTGTGCTATGGAGAAAGTTTCTGAACTTGCATGTTCGAAATTCTTGTTTAGTGCCTACACCCTGGATATAAGTTTAATTTGATTGGAGATTATGGTGTAGCAAATCAATTTCTTGTATATCGAATATGCATAACTTATGATCACATGGATGAATTGAAGCTTGTTGTTTTCAACAACAACTCTTGTATGCTCAATCTTGTTCATTATGAAAGAAAAATAAAATTTAGTAATCATTCAATGCCTATGTGTTCTTCACTTGTTGAACCATCTAACATTGACAATCTGAATAATGAAATTGATGTATGGAAAAACTTGCAAATCTTTTCACCCATAATAGATGAATTTGTTATTGCTCAATTGATATCTGATTATATGAAAGAACTTTATTTGATTCCAAAAGTTGTAGCTTTACCCATATGTGCCACCACTACAAGTAAACAACTTCAAAGATTTGAATTGCATAGATGCTTCACTTACATTTGCAAAACAAGTTGCAATAATTGCTGTGTGAGAAATTTTGATTTGCTCATTAACATATATGATTACTTTTGGGTTAATAATATAATGAGCTTTTATGATCACTGCTGTTTTATAACATTAATTGTGCAACAACGAAGAACTGTTAAACGGATGACATATACATATACCATGCATACACCTTGGCTTCTTTGTTACCATACTTTCAGTTTATCAAAAGCCGAGGACGGCTTTGTTTTCAAGAAGGGAGGATGATGAGGACATGACCCTATGGATACAACCATATTTGCTATGCTTGTTGTCCTAATTACAAGAGTTCCTACGCATCGCTTAAATTATAAGGTGAGCTCGTTTCAAAGAGGTTTCACTTTGTTTGACAAAGAACTTATGATATTGCATAATGAGACTTTGTTGCGTTTGTTATTATGTACCGACATTTATGATGAAGATCATGCAATACGTGAGGCTACACATATGCTAAAACCGAGGACGGTTTTCTATCAAGAAGGGGAGGATGATGTGACCACGCCACAAACACATACGACAATAGCGCCCAATATCAAGATTGAACTAAAGGTGAATTCATTTCTTCAGCCTTCGTATGTTAGTAAGAATAGACCGCTACCTAATGCAAGTGATTTAATTGTGCTTAGGAACTTGGGAAAGGATGAAGGAAAGGGACATGGAGTCCTGGACATGCATGGAAGGAATAATGGAGGTCACCACGTCACTTTGGGACCAAGTCAAGCACGAATTCGAGTTGGACACGTTTTGGAATCAGACTCGGACTGCTGTGATGGTACCAAGTTCAAACGGGGATAACTTCCTCATACGGACTCCGTTTGGGACGTTCTTGTACTTCATGGAAAGCTTATGAAGTCTACTTTCCAACGGATTCAACCTAATCTTCAAATTCTATCCGAGCCGGCCGCAATCGTCAAAAGAGTCCACGTTGGTCACGTACTGGAATCGGATTCGGACTGCTGCAATGGTGCAAGTTTAAACGGACATAACTTTCTCATACGGACTCCGTTTGGGACGTTCTTGTACTTCATGGAAAGCTTATCAAGTCTACTTTCCAATGGATCCAACCTCATCTTCAAATTCCATCCGAGCCGGCCGTAATCATCAAAATAATTCACGTAGGTTTCTGAGTCCGAGTCAAAGGGTGCTGCGCCACCTCCACTTGGGCCCATGGGCCTTGTAACCGTAGGGTGTACCCTTTGGGACGCCTCCCCTGGTTGTTTTCACTATATAGGAGCCGCCGCCTCCGTTTCTAGGACTTAGGTTTTGTTTAGATCAGTTTAGCCCCTTGTGCAAACTCCACGTTCTCTTGTGTCGGCTAGACCAAGCAGATTCGTGTTACGAACCTCAACTATCCTTGTGCGACTTTTATATCTAGCAAATTCAGGTTGCTCACTATCCTTGTTCTTGCTTGTTCTTCGATTGCATGCAGGAATAGACCTTCGTGGTCAGGTCAACCGTGTTCTTGCACGGTTGATAACATCTTGGGGTTGGTTCAACGATTGCTAAGGCGCACGTGGCGTCTCGTCACGGTTGTAGTCGGATCGCAAGAGTCATCTCCACCGAAATTGATAGTTATCATCCTATCGGAAGATCGGGACCCCATCGCCTCATCAGGCGGTCTGCGCGGGTTGCGACACGTGGTCCCACACCGATGACCTGGTTGCATCCATGGCCATCGACGGGGTCCCACATGTCGATGGCGAGTACACTGACAAATGGGTCCCACTGGCCATAGGCACAGCAATAAACAGATAAAGAAAAAGGTAAAAATGATAAATATGCCATGTAGGACCCACTGTCAGAAATCTATTGATTTTTAGATTTATTTGAACTGAAATATTCAAATGAGCATAACTTATTCATTTTAACTCCAAATTGAGTGAGACAAATTTCTAAATTCAACAAAAATCAAAATCTAGCCAATGAAACTGAAATCATAATTTTTGGAGTTCATTTGAATTTCTGGTGTTATTTGGTTTGATTTCTTTGCTTTTCTTTATTTCAAATTTGGCGCCACGCTAAACTAGCTTACGAGGCACAAGAGGAGGAGATCGAGGCAGCAACTCTAGAAGCACCGAGAATCCGGATCCCAACCACTGCGACCAAGGCGAGTCAATACTTTGATCATATTGATCCTACATTTCATGCAACTTACTTTGTTTTAAATTAACAAATTGCATGCTGCTATTTTTATGCAAATCCATGCTAAATTTAATATTCTAGTTATATGCCACTGTTACCTTGAATAATATTACACCCTCTGTTGAAATGTTTGAATAAACGAACCTTGTCGCCCTAGTAAAACTATAACGGTTACATTTTGAAAATAAGTCCCTAATGTTATGCTACGCTCAATACTGCATAAGTACTCAGGGGCGTAGAAATACCCCCGAATATCATTATCACTTTTACTCAGGAGAAACTAGTTGGGCAGTCATATTGGGAATGACTGGTATATTTTGACATGATTATCTTATGCTCCCAAAACTCCCAACTTGCTTTAATGTCTGGGCGGATTGGTTCGAGGGTGTGTGTGTGTGGTGCAGTGGAAGCACAAAATTGAGTTAATGATGGTTTAAAAGTGGGTTAGTGGTAGACCGCCCAGATAACACTAAGGACCGAATCTTGTCATGAACTCCCTTGTAAAACAGTGCAACCACAAGTCCGTAAAATACGACTTGGCTAAGTAAATTTATCGAAGTTCCGGACTCATCTCACTGGTAGGGGGTTGAAGGGGTTACGCTATGGCAAGGGGGCGGAAGGGACACCAGTGGAGGGTGAAGTTTTCCAGCTGTCCTACGTTGCGAAGAGGTAGAAGTCCGGCTGCGTAGTGGCTGGGGGAACATCCCGCGCACAGATGGGACCCACCGCAAGTGGGCAGTCTCCCATAAATGTGAGATGAGAAAAGGGCCTAGATACTTTGAAAAGTCACTGTGATGGTCTGCTCAACCACATGTCTAAGGTATCATGTGGGGCAACGAGTTGATTGTCTCTTGTGGTGAAAGTGTACAAACTCTGCAGAGTCTAAAACTATTCGAATAGCCGTGCCCACGGTCAGGGGCAGACATGGGAACTTAACTAGATATAGTTCTGTTTTAAAATATTGAAAAATTGGGAATGCAAAAGTGAAAGGGCGACGGACTGCCCTGGTTTGGAATTGTCCTGGGTGTCGTCCCAGTGGTAAGTTAAGCGGCTATAACGCTGAAGAATTGCTATATGGTGCAGATGCCATGTAACGGTGGATGGAATCTGAATCACTATTAATATTGCATTCATTCACAATATATACCTGTGTTCAAATTGCTAGGTCTTAGGAATTTTTATATAATTGTATTCAAAAGCACTCTTCGCAAAATAAAATAACCCGAGCCTTCCTTTGATTAGCCATACATGTTATATCTTGCATTACGTGTGTTGGCTCACGAGCACGGGTCGGAGTGCTCATACTCGCTTTGCGACAAAATCCAAACGGGAACACAAGACCACTATGCTTACGAGGAAGCTCCGCTCTGAGAGGAGAAGGATAACGAAGGAAACTAAGGAGTAGGCTTCGTTAGTTGGACATGGACAAGTGAACATATGGCGTTGGAGAAATTTCGATATTTGACCACGAATACGTGCGCCTCTCAACTTTTAACCCCAATCCTTGCGCCTTTGGAAATTTAACCACACATGCGAATTCTTTTGATTCAAGGGATTCTCCTCATTTTCTCTCCTTTTATATTTTGACACTTGTCATCTGCGAAAATGAAGAGAATCCTTGAATCAAAAGAATTCGCAGCGATGGTTAAATTTTCAAAGCGTCTTGAATGGGAGTTAAAGTTGATAGGCACGTGTCGTGTCAAATATCGAAATTTCATGGCGTTGTGTGCACGTATGTTACTAGTTAGTGGTGACATATAATGCCCATACCTTCGATCGCTTGCACGTGGATTTGGGTTTGCTATGCTATGATTCATTGTGCGTGTTTGTAATAAAGACATTTGGCTGATCGGCCCTTTTGTAAACTCTATCACCCGACGTGGTGTATTTCAATTTATGTAATATAATGGTTGATTATGCGATGTATGAAATGATTCAGCAATGTACTGTGTGCACTAGCTCTGATCCAGGAATAGTGCAAGATACACGATGATTGATTGAAAAATCTGGTCGATAGCATGCATATCGAGCATACATTGTAGGGTAAAAGCCTTAGGATGGATTAGGACCACAATGTTTATAAAACTTATAAAAAGAGTTTCAAAAAAATATAGTATATTACCTCTTTTTCGTACCCTTCTTAGATCAGTTCTACTCTATAATTCATTATTTATTTTGAAAGTCACTAACACTAGCAATTTAAATTACAGATGGCGGGAGCGGTGTTGAGGACCTTTGGGATTACATAGCCCACGGTGTCAATGAGGGGAGTTCGCGACATTTTGCGCAAGCTCCTACACTACAGGTACAAAGATCAACCCATCTACTGAGGATGAAGGTCACCACCGGAGGAGAAGAGTCCTGGATCATGGAGGTATTCATATACCCCAGGGGTGAGCTCGATCCCTCCCATGTGTTCACATCCGAGCACCGGAGGAGTACTCGGGCCGCTGCGATTCAGGACGCTGCTCGACTAGCTGCCGCGCGGCTATGCGACATATATCGGGGGCCCCTGCGCCATGCCCCCTATTGCTACCACCCCACGCGCCGAGACGAAGCACAGCACAATGAAGTCATTATGCCGGAGAATGAGGACGACCCGATGCTCACGCATCGAGTTGAACTCACGAGGGCCATGGGGTGGCCCACACGTTGCCTTGGAGAGATCTGCTCCTCGTCGCACTCCTCACGAGCACGTTGCCATGGCGTCTCTCCAGCAGCAGCTCGCCCAATGCGAGCAAGCCTTGGCGGAGGCCAAGCCAGAGGCAGCTGCCGCCAGGGCCCAGCCTCCACAGGCCCCTGCACCCGCAGCAGCACCGGCACCTCCTCCGTTGGGGTCGAGCCCCGCGCTCGGCCCGACCGCACGTAGGCGTGCGACCCCGGGGCCCCGATCCGCTCTTGGCGGGAGGGCCTCCGGAGAGCCGTAGCCCCCCAAGTACTCCATCAGACTATGAACCATCGGAGCCCAGTGGTAGTCGGTCCCGCTCCCGCTCACCACATTACAGCCCCTCCAACTATGGTGCCTGGTACACGGAGGAGTAGATGGGGTCGTGTTGTACTTGCAGTATGTAATGCAAGTACTAAATTCATGTATCCTAGTTTGTTGTGTCAGTCCTTTATTTTGTAGTCGCGGACCTATGAACTTTAATTATCATGATGTAGCTGTAAGACCAGCATAAAAGCTGGCTATGTGACGTTTGTATGGTTAATGCGGGCTTTGTGTTGGAATTATTTTATCGTTTGTCTTATTGGTTTTTGTCGCATGAAATGATACTATCCTTTTATTTGCCTACTACTAGTATTAAACCGCAGAACTATGACTGCAGATGACCAGTCAAAGGGTTACACGGTCTCGAGCCCATGTTGACCCTCAGCATGCTGAGATAGACTCAAACCGTGGCGCAACCCCCGAAGGAAATCAGGACCAAGATGCTGATCTCCCAAACCCTCTAGTTAATCCCACAATGGCCCAAGTAATGGCACAACAAACTCAGATTTTACAAGCCATTTATGCTGGACAACAAGGAAGCTCTGGCAGACACCGAGCTGACTTAGGGGATTTCCAGAGGACCAGACCAATCACATTCACATCAGCAGAAGAACCACTTGAGGCAGAAGATTGGCTTCGAGATGTTGAAAGGAAGCTGCGCTTAATCAAATGCGCAGAAGAGGATAAAGTCATATTTGCCACCCACCTATTCCAAGGAGCCGCCGCAGCATGGTGGGAGAATTATGTAGCTGCCAGAGGCCAAGAAGATGCTACCACCGGAGGTGACAATGAATTTATACTATGGTCAGAGTTCAAGAAAGCTTTCAAAGACAACTTTATTCCCGCTGGGATAATGCGGATAAAGAAAAATGAATTCCGCAATCTCAAGCAAGGGAACTTATCGGTCAATGAATACCTTACAAAATTCACACAGCTGGCCCGGTACGCTCAAAAGGATATAGAAGAAGAGGAAGAAAAGATTGACAGATTCTTTGAAGGGTTAAAGGATGAACTGAGAGTGCAGCTGATCACCCAGGACTTCACCAGCTTCCATCAGTTGGTAAATAAGGCATTGGCCTTGGAAAATGAGAAGAAGATTCTTGAGGCCAGCTGTAAGCGCAAGATGACAACTCAACGACCACAAGGAAGATTTATCCAGAAATTCTTCAAACCCTCATTCTCAAGATCCAATCAATCCAGTGGGTCAACCCCAGCCTTTAGACCAGGTGGAAGTATGTCTCAAACGTCACGCCCAGGAGGACAGTTTGGTGGTACCAACCCCGCAGCAAATCTTAATTGCTATAGTTGTGGGGAGAAGGGACACTTTGCCAACGAGTGTCCACATAGCGAGAATGTCCTGTCCGCATCAAGCTTCACTCTGGCGGGGACAGCAAAGCTCTCAAGCTAGCAAGAACACTTCACACCAAACCGAGGCGAGTCAACCATATTACAGTTGAAGAAGCTCAAGAAGCACTGGAGTTCTCATGGGTACGTTTTGTCAAGACTATACCAGACAAGTATTGTTTGATTCAGAGCTTCACATTCATTTATATCTAAGGGGTATGCTGATAAGTTAAGATTACCTACTTATACCCTTAAGAAGCCATTGGTGCTTAACTCACCAGCTGGACCAATTACTGCAACCCTAGTATGCCCAGAGGTGACTATTACCATGGAAAGATGTGATTTCCTAGCTGACCTGATAGTATTGAGCTCCCAGACCTTGGATGTTATATTAGGAATGGATTGGTTAGCTAGATACCAGGGAATTATAGAATGTGCCACCAGAACAGTGAAATTAACTAAGTGTCCTGGTATGACCATAATGGTAAAAGTGGACCGGCCATACCGATGGGGCCGTGCCATATTTTACTGTAAGGATGTACCCTTAGAGGGAATGATAGTGGTACAAGATTACCCCGAAGTATTTCCAGATGAGCTACCTGGCATGCCCCCGGATAGAGATATGGAGTTTGTAATTAACCTAAAACCGGGTGCTGCCCCAGTCTCCAAAAGACCCTATAGGATGACTGTGGAAGAATTGGAAGAATTGAAGAAACAACTCCAAGAGTTACAAGAGAAGAGATTCATCAGACCCAGCTCATCGCCATGGGGATCTCCAGTACTATTTGTGAAGAAAAAGGATGGTACAACCAGGATGTGTGTAGACTACCGTGATTTAAATGAAATGACCATCAAGAACAAGTACCCTCTTCCCAGGATTGATGATTTGTTCGACCAACTTGGAGGAGCCACCGTATTCTCTAAAATAGATCTGAGGTCAGGGTATCACCAGTTGAAGATAAGAGCTGAAGATATACCCAAAACAGCCTTTACCACCAGATATAGACTGTATGAATTTCTGGTCATGTCTTTTGGATTAACCAATGCCCCAGCCTATTTTATGAATCTGATGAATAAGGTATTCATGGAGTATTTGGACAAGTTTGTCGTGGTCTTCATCGACGACATCCTTATATATTCCAAGAACTCAGAAGAGCATGCGAACATCTGCGCCTAGTGTTGGAGAAGCTAAAGAACATCGGTTGTATGCCAAATTCAGCAAGTGTGAATTTTGGTGAAGGATATCGATTTCTTGGGACACATAGTTTCAGTGGGAGGAGTATCCGTTGACCCGCCAAGATTGCAGCCGTCACGAGATGGAAGCGACCTACCTCATGTCACGGAGTGAGAAGTTTCCTTGGTTTGGTGGCTATTATAGAAGATTTATCGAAGGGTTCTCCCGCATTGCCAGTGCCATTAACTCGGTTACTAAAGAAAGAACAAAAGTATGAGTGGACCAAGGCTTGTGAAGACGATTTCAAGAATTGAAGAAAAGATTGACCACCACCCTGTATTAGTTTTACTCGATGTACGCAAAGATTTTGAGGTATATTGTGATGCCTCACATCAAGGGCTTGGATGCGTACTAATGCAAGAAGGCGAGGTTGTGTCATATGCCTCGGCACAACTCCGTCCCCATGAAGCTAACTACCCCACTCATGATGCAGGAGTTAGCCTCGGTGATACATGCATTGAAGATTTGGCGGCATTACTTGATTGGTAACCATTGTGATGTATATACAGATCACAAGAGCCTTAAGTATTTCTTCACACAACCTCACCTTAATTTAAGGCAGAGAAGATGGCTAGAATTAATCAAGGATTATGATTTGAGTGTACACTACCACCCTGGAAAGGCCAATGTGGTGGCAGATGCATTGAGCCGTAAGGCTTACTGTAATAATCTTATGGTACAAGAACATCAACCTGAGCTCTACAAGGAATTAAAAGCTTTGAATTTGGAAATAGTAGGGCCAGGCACTCTAGCCGCCATGGAACTCCAATCAAGTATAGAAGAAATGATTATGGCAGCACAGCAAGATGACCCAGACATTTTGAAATGGAAGAAACTGATGGAAGGAGGGAAGGCACCCAACATGAAGATTGACCATGAGGGTACTCTATGATATGGAACACGAATCGTAGTCCCACATCACAAGGATCTTAAGAATCTGATATTGAGGGAAGCACATAGCTCTCCGTATTCCCTCCACCCCGGGAGCACCAAGATGTATCAAGGTATGAAACAATTTTGTTGGTGGCCCCGTATGAAAAGAGACATTGCAGAGTATGTAGCTTGTTGTGATGTGTGTCAAAGAGTGAAGGTAGAACATCAAAGACCTGCAGGATTACTACAGCCATTGCAAATACCCCAATGGAAGTGGGAAGAAGTCGGAATGGATTTCATCACTGGATTCCCACGGACCAAGTCAGGATATGACTCAGTATGGGTTATAATTGACAGGTTGACCAAGGTCGCCCACTTTATTCTGGTTAAGACGACCTACAAGGGAGACAAGTTAGCAGAACTGTATATGTCCCGCATCGTGTGCTTACACGGTGTGCCAAAAAGGATAGTCTCAGACCGAGGTTCTCAATTTACCTCACATTTCTGGGATAGCCTACATGAAGCTCTTGGCACTCACTTGGATTTCAGCACCGCTTATCACCCTCAGACGGATGGGCAAACAGAAAGAGTGAACCAGATACTAGAAGATATGCTCAGAGCTTGTGCCTTGGATTTCTCTAAAGACTGGGACAAATCCTTGCCCTATGCTCAATTTGCCTACAACAACAGCTATCAAACCAGTCTTCAGATGTCACCTTTTGAGGCTTTATATGGAAGAAAATGCAGAACCCCACTATATTGGTCAGAAGTGGGGGAGAACATTATATTTGGACCTGACATTCTCAAACAAGCTGAGGAGAAGGTTCACCTAATCAGAGATCGATTACAGGCAGCCCAGTCTAGACAAAAGAGTTATGCAGACAAAAGAAGAAGACCTTTGACACTTGAAGTTGGAGATTATGTCTACTTGAAGGTGTCACCTTTACGAGGAGTTAAGAGGTTTAAAGTCAAAGGCAAACTTACCCCTCGCTACGTGGGACCATTTCCAATTGTGGCCAAGAAAGGAGAAGTTGCCTACCAGTTAGAGTTACCACAAAATCTATCTGATATACACAATGTCTTCCACGTGTCTCAACTCAAGAAATGTCTACGAGTACCAGAAGATCAAACTCCACTTGAAGCCATTGAGCTTGAGGAAGACCTGACTTACAAAGAGCGTCCGATCAAAATATTGGATACTATGGAGAAAAAGACAAGGACCCAAAGTATTCGTATGTGTAGAGTGCAATGGAGTCACCATTCCAAGAAGGAAGCCACATGGGAAAGAGAAGATAAACAGCGTCAAGATTACCCCGACCTATTCACCAGTTAGGCTGAATCTCGGGGTCGAGATTCTATTTAAGGGGGGTAGATTTGTAACATCCTGGAAAAAAAAGAAATTGATTGTGAAGCTTTTGGATTTATTTTGCATTAAATTTTATTTGAATTTGGAGTTTATGGGATTTTCTTGAAAAATTTGATGAAGGTTCCAAAAGTTGGAGGAGAAATAAACATGTTTAAATATGAGAGAATTAAAAATCTGAAATAAGAATCTGAAAAGATGATCCACCAAATAAAAAGTTTCTGGAATTGAAAATATACTTGTGTACATATTCCAATACATACCTTAAAATAAAAAGGGAAAAGCAAAAAGAAAAAAGAAGAAGAAGGGGATAAGACCAGGCCGGTCATCACCCCGGCCCAACCCCGCCTCTCCCCTGGCCTCGGCGCTATTGCGCTCGCGCCCGGGCCTTGACGCACGGCCAGCGGCCCGTTTCTCCCTCTGCCGAGCGGGCCCCGCTCCCTCGCGCCCTCTCTCTCTGGCTGGCGGGACCGAGCCGTCAGCGCCTTCCTCTTCCTCCCTTCTCTTCCCGAGCGCGCCCGGACCCCCACTTCTCCAGCCCCCTCTCCGTGCGGCTCTGGTCAAAAAGCCGGGTAACTCGGCTACGAGAATCCAGCTGGGCAGCAGAGCAGGGATGACGCGTGCGCACCGCCCAAATCTCACTACCATGCTCTCCATGAGCGCCGCCGCGGCGACATGGCCGCTGTCCCCGATCTGCGCCGGGCTGCTTCCCCACTGTGCCGTCTCGTTTTCTCACCCCGCTACGCCTGGCATTACCACACGCGTGGCTCTATACACTCTGCCGCTCAGCACGCGCATGGCATAGCGGCATTATGCTGAATCCCACGCGAATCCCCGGCTCTGCCACCGCCTCCTGACATTGCCAGCGTGCCGCACGGCCTCACGGCCCAGCCCGCCCGTCGCCTATAAAACCCGGAGCGACTCCCGAACACTTCATCACGCTCACCTCCACCTCTCATCGCAAACAATTGGGCTAAAACCTCCTCAGTCGCCGGCGGGATCGTCTCCATCCCCAGCTCCGGCGAACTCCAATCTGGCGATTCAAGCCATTTGGGTTCAATTCCTCGTAACCTCACCACCCTCGGCTTGCCGTGAAGCTATTCCCGGCCTCATCCGAACTCCTCATTGCTTGTAGGTCGCTGTCACCGGAGTCCTTCCAACGCCGCCGCCACCGCACGCTGCCGACTACCCTCCGGTGTCTCTCGACCCCCGCCGACCTCGCCATCTGCTTCACCGCCACATGGGGAACGCGTTTTGGCCCAGCTCCGAACCACTCCGGCCAACCTGCGTCGCCGGCGCCACCATCTTCTTCATCTCTGCCTGGCCTCCTCCCAGAGTGACTTCAAAGGAATTGATTAACACTATAGGGTAAGAAAGACTTGAGCGCTCACTTGGCTAGCCCCGCCGATTCTCTTCTCCCCCTGGCTCCCTCGCGCGCTTCGAGCCACAGCTCCGCGTGGCCGAGGTGAGCCATTTCTTTAATTCCCGGCGGCATGGGCCCGGTCGGTGGCGGCGGTCTGCGCGGGTTGCTGACACCAGGGTCCCACCTGTCAGTGACCCAGTTGCATCCATGGCCACTGACAGGGGGTCCCACATGTCAGTGAGCGAGTACACTGACAAATGGGTCCCACTGGCCATAGGCACAGCAATAAACAGATAAAGAAAAAGGTAAAAATGATAAATATGCCATGTAGGACCCACTGTCAGAAATCTATTAATTTTTAGATTTATTTGAACTGAAATATTCAAATGAGCATAACTTATTCATTTTAACTCCAAATTGAGTGAGACAAATTTCTAAATTCAACAAAAATCAAAATCTAGCCAATGAAACTGAAATCATAATTTTTGGAGTTCATTTGAATTTCTGGTGTTATTTGGTTTGATTTGCTGCTTTTCTTTTATTTCAAATTTGGCGCACGCTAAACAAGCTTACGAGGCACAAGAGGAGGAGATCGAGGCAGCAACTCTAGAAGCACCAGAGAATCCGGATCCCAACCACTGCGACCAAGGCGAGTCAATACTTTGATCATATTGATCCTACATTTCATGCAACTTACTTTGTTTTAAATTAACAAATTGCATGCTGCTATTTTTATGCAAATCCATACTAAATTTAATATTCTAGTTATATGCCACTGTTACCTTGAATAATATTACACCCTCTGTTGAAATGTTTGAATAAACGAACCTTGTCGCCCTAGTAAAACTATAACGGTTACATTTTGAAAATAAGTCCCTAATGTTATGCTACGCTCAATACTGCATAAGTACTCAGGGGCGTAGAAATACCCCCGAACATCATTATCACTTTTACTCAGGAGAAACTAGTTGGGCAGTCATATTGGGAATGACTGGTATATTTTGACATGATTATCTTATGCTCCCAAAACTCCCAACTTGCTTTAATGTCTGGGCGGATTGGTTCGAGGGTGTGTGTGTGTGGTGCAGTGGAAGCACAAAATTGAGTTAATGATGGTTTAAAAGTGGGTTAGTGGTAGACCGCCCAGATACCACTAAGGACCGAATCTTGTCATGAACTCCCTTGTAAAACAGTGCAACCACAAGTCCGTAAAATACGACTTGGCTAAGTAAATTTATCGAAGTTCCGGACTCATCTCACTGGTAGGGGGTTGAAGGGGTTACGCTATGGCAAGGGGGTCGGAAGGGACACCAGTGGAGGTGAAGTTTTCCAGTGTCCTACGTTGCGGAGAGGTAGAAGTCCGGCGCGTAGTGGTGGGGAACATCCCGCGCCGAGATGGGACCCACATAGTGGGCGATCTCCCATAAATGTGAGATGAGAAAAGGGCCTAGATACTTTGAAAAGTCACTGTGATGGTCTGCTCAACCACATGTCTAAGGTATCATGTGGGGCAACGAGTTGATTGTCTCTTGTGGTGAAAGTGTACAAACTCTGCAGAGTTTAAAACTATTCGAATAGCCGTGCCTACAGTCGAGAGCGAACATGGGAACTTAACTAGATATAGTTCTGTTTTAAAATATTGAAAAATTGGGAATGCAAAGTGAAAGGGCGACGGATCGCCTGGTTTGGAATTGTCTCGGTGTCGTCCCAGTGGTAAGTTAGCGGCTATAACGCTGAAGAATTGCTATATGGTGCAGATGCCATGTAACGGTGGATGGAATCTGAATCACTATTAATATTGCATTCATTCACAATATATACCTGTGTTCAAATTGCTAGGTCTTAGGAATTTTTATATAATTGTATTCAAAAGCACTCTTCGCAAAATAAAATAACCCGAGCCTTCCTTTGATTAGCCATACATGTTATATCTTGCATTCTGTGTGTTGGCTCGCTGAGCACGGGGTCGGAGTGCTCATACTCGCTTTTGCGACAAAATCCAGAAACGGGAACACAAGACCACTATGCTTACGAGGAAGCTCCCGCTACAGAGGAGAAGGATAACGAAGGAAACTAAGGAGTAGGCTTCGTTAGTTGGACATGGACAAGTGAACATATGGCGTTGTGTGCACGTATGTTACTAGTTAGCTGGTGACATATAATGCCCACAGTACCTTCCAGTCGCTTGCCTGTGGATTTGGGTTTGCTATGCTATGATTCCGCTGTGCGTGTTTGTAATAAAGACATTTGGCCTGATCGGCCCCTTTTGTAAACTCTATCACCCGACGTGGTGTATTTCAATTTATGTAATATAATGGTTGATTATGCGATGTATGAAATGATTCAGCAATGTACCTGTGTGCACTAGCTACTGATCCAGGGAATAGTGCAGTATACACAGTAGATTCAGATTGAAAAATCTGGGTCTGACATTTATGGTCATATTCTGTGGGTTGGTCCCTTTTTCCATGATTTGATACAATTTCAGTTGGTTATATTTACTTGATGCATTTTTGGTTTATTATATTACATTTGTGACTGGCCTATGTTCATGTCTATTTATTTGATCCATCCGGTTGAGGTGTATTATTTATCGTGCTTACTGTGAGTATGCTTTACATGGTTTGCTATGGTTTTGGTCTATTATGTTCTATCGAATTCCAGTTGCCGCTCATAGTTTCTGTTGTTTTGTTTCCTATGTAGGAGGGTATCCAATAGTTCGCTATACTATGTTGTGACCCGTGCTTGCCTTGCCTATGGCCTCAGGGTTTTCATTCCGCTTTGCTATGTCCTGCTTTCATGCATAGAGCGACTTGGGTAGTACTCATCGTGGTAATTACTTCTTTTAGACAATTTCCTATTTATGTTCCTCATTTTCGTTCATCAAGCCTATGTGTATTGTTTACCTTACTTTCCTTAGTTTTGCATGGGTTTTTCCCCCTACTTTTTTTGTTGTTTGCTTTAGTGGATCCACCCCGCGTTGCTAGATCTCACCATGAGAAGCCTGTGAACGGGAAGCATTTGGTTAGGCTACCAGTGCTTCCATGTGCTAACATTGATCACAACATAGATTGATGCTTTCCATAGTACGCATAGCCTGTTATCCTGTTTAGTTATGTCTGGTTGCTTACCCGCTTTTACATGAGTTACTAGATTTTTAGTTAGTTACATTGCCCATCTGATTTGTGAACTTAGTATGTGATGTTTGCACTTTTAGGCTCACGACCAACCTGTTCTACTTGACTGCCTATATTTTTGATTAGGTATTTTCTTCTATTTACATCCATTTTATGTGTGTTACTGCATTCTTACTTGGTTACATTGCTCATCTGATTCATCCATTTGATACATTTTGTTTGTGTTCCTACGCTTACAGTTACTCCATTTTATGTGCTACCCTAAATTCTCAACTAGTTGCTTTGTTGTTCTCGCTGCTCCCACCTCTTTGAATGTTGTCTACATGGTGTTTACCTATTATTTACTGTGTGCATATTTGTTTCAACTCCTCTATTGTTCCTAACTTTGATGTCTGCTCTTCTTCTTACTCTTTTAGTTTATGAATTTTATCCTCCTCCTTGCGCTGTTTGTTTTAATTGTTTACTTCGATGGATCTAGCCCGCTCTACTAGACCTTGCCATCAAAGCATTCTGTGTGGCAAGCATCTGATTACCCCATCAGTTTTTTCATGTGGTGCCATTGTTGGTGGCATAGGTTAATGATTTCCATAGTACCTATGGCTTGCTATCCTCTTTTATTTGTACCTGATTGCTTAATCCTTTCTTTCTGCTATTTGTGTTGCTATGCTTATAGTCGATATGTTTTAGATAACTGCCTAGGTCTGCGCACTTCATTGGTTCTTTGTATTTACTGCTTCTATCTCCTTCGGCATTGTCTACATGGTGTTTAGTTCGCACTTACTATATGCAAATTTGTTTCCATTCTTTGGCTTCTTCTAGCTTTGGTGACTGTTTCTGTCTTATCTTCTTCTTTTTTCCCCGTATCCGTGCACTTTAGCTAGATCGTTACCCTGTTTATTTCCGTTTGGTTTTTATTTCTATGCTTACAGTGGGTCCATTTTTACAACCCAATATAGATTTCCAGTTTGTTGCTTCGTTGTGTTGCATGGTTCTACTGTTTTGAATGTTGGCTGCATTGATTTATTGTATTTACTGCTTCTAGCTTTTAGAATGTTCGTCGCATGGTATTTAGGTTAGTTGGTTTGCCCATTTCGTTCATCCACTTCCTGTGTGCTGTTCTTATTTCGATGCTTAGGGTCAATCCATTTTACACACTATCCTAGCTTTTCGGTTAGCTGCTTCATTCTGTTTGCCGCTTCTTCCTTTTGAGATGTTGGACACATTGCTTACGTTGTGTTTACTAGTACTACCATTCCAAATATCGCTCACATAGTGTTTAGGTCCTATTTACTATATCTGGTTTTTCTTGTTTAGAATTCTTGAGTCTCTGTTTATATTTATGCCCTCTACGGTTATGTTGTCTTCTATGCTAATATGTGCATCCCGATTCTTGAGTGACAGCTGGTGCGGTGCCGCCTCTTAATTCTTCCTTCATGTTAGCCCACACGCCTAGTGGCGGACCCAGTATTTTTAGGATGGGTACTCGAATTTCAGAGCTAGGTTGCTTGGATACGTCGATATCGATATGCCAATACTGCGACACACCATTTCTCCAAAACATTGATACAACGATACATGTATATAGATATAATAAAATACAAAAATATAGAAATTAATGATTTCTTATGAGAAAATGAGTGACATGAGACAAGTATAATGGCATGAATTAAACAACAAATTATAGATATTAATAATAGTTACATACCTTGTTAACCTACCTTTCTGTGTCTTTCCAGCTATCTTAACTTTGCAGCTTTAAGTGTCAAAGCATAGGTCTACATGTTTGTACCGAGATCCTTAGAATCAAGCATTCAGCCTCAAACATGCAGGTTCGAAGATTTTTGGCAGGATGGTAATGATAGCTAGTGAGAGAGACATACATGCATACAAGAATACTAATGTACATCTTATGGGTTTTCTGTTTTGAATTCAGTTAGTGACATCTATGGAAAGTAACATTCTTTTCGCATTAGCTCATCCTATGTTATTTTTTTAATTTTCCAAGTTCAATATTTCTAATATCACTTTTCTAGTGTTTAGAGCTCAATCGATTTGTGCTATTGGTGTCCATTCAACGCAAAATAGATGTTTGTAGAAGCTAATTTGGATTACAATGGGGATTAAATCTCAAATTCGGACATGAATCCAACACCAAATTTGCCTAATCAAACTAGAAGGTTGTCGAGACCTAAGCCTATAGATCGATTTCACCCAACCCATGTAGAAGAACACCCTAGATCAACACATCTAGCAGATAGACATATGCATATGTGATTACGTGTGTACCTTGTTGTGGCAGAACCCTATTTGCTATGCTGCTTCATCTTGAGCCCCACCGCGTGTTGCCGTTGCTAGGATGCTGATGCATGTATCCCTGCTGCAAGCTGCCGTAAGGTGCCGCTGGTGCTCTCCCAGACAAGAGGGCAGAGGCGTCGGAGCCTAGAGGGTTTAGTGAGGAGTATTGGAGTCTTGGAGACTGAAGTAAGGAGGAAGGAGCAGCTCGTGGCTGCCTAGCAAACTCATGAATAGTGATAGAGATGGAGCTGCGCTTGGTGAGTGGCGACTTGAAAACAGGTCGAATTTGACCCAACTACTAATATATATATATAGTGTATGCTGGTTTTTTTTGTCAAAATTTTAGGTATTCAGCTGAACACCCTTGAATTACTGTAGGTTCACCCCTGCCCACGCCATTGCCTATACATGCCTTACCTGTTGGTCTCGGATTGGTGCCTTCATAGTCCACATCGTTGCTATGTATGATTGTTAGTCATGCTATACAACTTATGCATGTCGATTGTTCTTGCCTTTTTACCACTTTTCAAAAGTTTATGCTTTCCTGGTATTTTCTTTTATTTCTTCTCGCTGACTCGCTGTACTACAGTGCCTGCCATACAATCAAATGTTGTTCTTCCATGAAAGCGTCAGCATGGTCACCCACGCTCTTCATGAATATTTTCCCCTGTTTCTACGACTCTGTTTATATTTTTCCCTACCCTTTGTTTACTCAGCTTGCCTACATGGTAGGGGACCATTTTTGCCCATTGGTTATGCCTACCGAGGTAGCTAAAAATAGGAAACATGGAGGTTATGCAATGCGCGTAGCGTTGCTACTAGAACAGGTTTTCTTCCTTTGTTGTTTTCATTTAGTGCCTTCCTCTTTGGCCCATCTATTTTTGCTTTGTAGTATATATGCTCCATCATACCTCTCCTTTGTTAGGTGATATCTTTGATTTACATTTCATGTTGCGCGTGTTCATTTGGTTCCATTGAAGTTAAGGAATTGGTTGCTTCAATTTCTAAGGAATATATTTCTTACTTGAAAGGTCCAACTATATAGCCCAATCTTTTTGGCTGTTTATTTTGCTTTTTTTTGTGCTGTTTGCCCTTGTTGTGCCTGGTCTCTTTGTTGAGTTTATTTTTCTTCTCCGCTCCTATACTTCTTCCCTTCTGCCATTCCAGCCACCTATACCAACCGATCATATTATGGTGGCCCAGATTATGAATGTGCCAAATGTACTATAATTTTCTAGTTTCAAGAAAGGTCATAGCATAGAAACTCTACTAGGCAATGGCAAATTATTTATAATACATGTTGTCGAGGTGGTAGGATTTCTTTTCCACCACGTAGGGAATTCCCAGCTCCACTCTGAGACCTCATTGGTTTTAATAATGGCCCTAAATCAAATGGATTTATGCGCCTGATTCACCATTACAATTTCCTATTTGCATTCACTTCTTTGGGCGTAGATGTTGATAGGACCATTAATACTAGTGGACGCCCTTATGTTTTTCAATGATGTAGTTCATCGCCTTGTTGGTTCATTAGTTTCGAAATCAGGTTGAAAACTAGAGTATGCTTAGCTATATATCTATGGTACTTCTAATGAGCTTCACAACAGGTTGTCTGTGTTCGATAAAGAAAAGGATGGACATGAACAAGTAGACCCTGCTATTTTTAATGATCTAATTGTCATACCTAACTGTTGCAATCAGCTGGTTAAAAGTTCAGGATGGCCCATGATTGGTTATTTTTTAAGGAGAATCCAAAGGTATATATCTGTCTCATCGGCTCATTAGCTAGACATGGTGATTGATATTCTTTACCCACTGTGCCTGAGCTAGCTGCTTTAGTTGTAGATGACCTATCCATAGAGAGTAACATATTTGATGTAGTTGTCGAAAGCCACCCTAGCGAGCTAAAGCATATTTCACCTCTTAATCCTACTTTGATGTCTCTCCAGTATCCATTGCTATTCCTATTTGGTGAAAAGGGTTTCCATTTGGGTATTAAATATAAAGAGGTTGATGATTTCCTTCCTCCTATCAGATATGATGTTTCTATGCTTAGGTATTACCGTTATGAATGTCGTTATCATAGAAATGAGCCAAAACCTTATACATACTATGGCCAAATTTCTAAGCAGATAGAAGCTGATTGTTATTCATGTGTAATGGGAAAAGATTCCTTTGGAATGCTATCATAACCATGCTAAGGGCTGAAGTGCAAATTGTTCTTGTTGTAGTCTCATCTGGAATTGC
This sequence comes from Dendrocalamus sinicus, assembly GCA_036346575.1. Classification (NCBI taxonomy): domain Eukaryota; kingdom Viridiplantae; phylum Streptophyta; class Magnoliopsida; order Poales; family Poaceae; genus Dendrocalamus; species Dendrocalamus sinicus. The sequence goes on along the minus strand of JAYEVI010000407.1, from coordinate 174,740 downwards.
TTCTCTTGCTCCATGGTGACCGCACAACTCATTCCCATTTTAGGATACCTCTTGACATCAATGAGAGAGTGTCTGTAATGTTGCATGTGGAACAGTGCTTGTTGAGCTTATTAACAAGACTTGCTTGATTCTTTGGGATGAGGCACCCATGACACATAGGCATTGTTTTGAGCGCTTGATAGGACGCTACGTGACATTATATTAGCTGAAGTCTGCGTGTATGAACATACCTTTTGGTGGAAAGATTATCGTTCTTGGTGGAGACTTTTGATAAATTCTACCTATTATTGAAGGTGGTACCAAGACATAAATTATTAATGCTTCACTCATTAGATCACCCCTTTGGCATCATGCTGAGGTGCTGAAACTATCTACTAATATGAGGCTTCATGATCCCACTCTTCCAGTCGCTGAGCATCATGCTCTCGCCATATTCGCTCCATGGGTGCTTGCCGTTGGGGATGGTCAATTGCCTAAAAACCAGAGAAATAGGAGAAGTCCACACATTAGATAAATATACCTAACAATCTTTTATGTATGTTGAATGACAATAATATGGACACAATTGTGGATGCTCTTTATGATTCTTTCTATGCAAACTATCATAACATGCAGTGAGTATTTGACACAGCGTGCGATTATCTGCCCAGCAAATATTATTGCCAATGAGCTAAATGCAGCTGTCTTCAGCAAAGTTCCTAGCCATGGTAGAGAATATCTTAGTTCTAATTCTATTTCGCAGTTAGATACTCACATTGGTGATGTTAATCTTCTACACTCACCTAAGTTCTTAAATTCTATAGTGATCAACAATTTCCCACATCATAAATATATCCTAAAATAAGTGTCCTAGTAATGTTTCTTGAAGGTCATATCACCACTGGAACCAATATGGGTCAGTCTATTTGTATTTCTAGAATTGTGTTAAATGCAACGAGCCCTTGATGGCCTTTCACACTACAATATCATCAATTCCCAGTCAGATTAGCATATGCTATGACTATTAGCAAAAGTCAAGGCCAAACTCTAACCAAAATTGGGACGAAGGTTTGGTCTTTTCTCATGGAAAATTATATGTTATAGTGTCACGAGTTACATCACATTCAAGATTGAAAATGCTAATCAAAGGTGAATAGGGTGCTCCTTCTGCTAAAACAAAAAAATATAGTATAAAAAGAAGTGCATGCTTCTGTTTAGTAGTTCATAATATTACCATTATCACCTTTTCTAATTCGCTTTTGCAGCCTCTAAGGTTTCCTTCTGTTGTTTTTGTAGCTATTAGCCATAGTATCTACATATATAGGTTTTACTGAATATACTTGTGTTTTTGTAACCTTGACCATAATACATGTGTATTTGTTTGTTCATGACACTACTGCAGAAAGATCATCATAGACGATTCAAAAACATCATTACAGATAATTTGTGAGCCGTCTGAATTTATGGGACAGTAATGATATGAGGTCATCACAAACGGTTTTTGAACCGTCTGTGATGCAGACTATCACAGACAGTTATTAATTCAAAACTGTCTATGATAGTTGACTATCACAGACCGTTTGTAGATGAAACCATCTGTGATAGCTGATGTATCATAAACAGTTTATAGATGAAACTGTCTGTGATAGATTATGTATCACAGACGGTTTGTCCTAAAGAACTGTTGGACCCCGGAGCAATAACTCCCAGATCTTTTGTGTAAATCGCACTAGTCCAAGATCAGCTACTGAACATAGCGGAACAAAGATACATATCAAGCATAATGACAAACTTTATTAATTAAAGAGTATGGCCTTATGGCTAAAGTTTACATCCACGGCCCGTAGGCCAAATTTAAATAATAGCAGCAGAAGAAAAACACCGAAGCAGAAGAAGCTCAACAATCTTGCCTAAAGACAAATGACAGTAAAACACGGCCTACTCGTCCAGATCTTCACCATAGTCGAAGTTGTCCTCCTCTGACATGAGATAGCAAGGGTGAGTATAAACTTGTACTCTGCAAGTCACACGGGAGAATGCAATCTAATGATAAAGGCAGTAAAGGAAGGCATATAGGGTTCGTTTGAGTGTAAAGCAACATTTAAAGAAATACAGTAAATAGATCGAAAATTATTGAGTTTAATATAGTACATAAAGACAGTAATTTAAGCAAAATAATATTGTTAGTGCAGACATTGACCTGACATCAAACTAACCACGGGCATCTCCTCCAGACCATCTTTCTCCAAAAGATCTGATATGGATTTCATCCATCCATAAGTCTTTGATAAACCATTTTGAAAAACAAAGTCTAATATGTGAAAAGCTTTACTTAGCATGCCTATGACCGTGGACACGTCTATCCAAGATAGTTTATACACTCTATAGAGGTTGTACAACTTTATCTACAATACATGGCCAACTTGTAATGTCTATCTAACACACTTCCAAAGGTGTGCGACTAAGAGATCATTACAAGGCCTTTACAATACAAAGTCTTCAACCTAGCTAAGCCAATACTAAGGTTTCACCCCAATAGGGAATCCACCAGACCAGGATCCCCTCTTGAGCCGAGTGAGACTTCACATGGCCTATGGCACGCTCACTTTCAACCTACAGCGAGACTCAGGTTGGGACCCACAAATTAGTCAGCCAGGACTGTCCTATACCAACCTTATGGTAGTACAAAAAGGATTTTATAGTAGTAGCTCATATACCAATCCTTAATTAACTTAGGCACTTCCCACATACCCCTTATGCTTGGCAATCAACATTGTGTCACCGAACAATAATGCATGCCAGCAAGCACCCACCACCTAACTATTTGCTTAAGTCTAAACCAAGTATTATATGTTGTTTTGAAATATTCCATAGACTTTCTTGACTCACTGAAGTCAAGATTACATTTTAAAAGTTTATCATTTTATATGAAAAAGATATCCCAAACCTAAAGTTATATCTATGCATGTCTACGCATTTGTTACAGAAATTCTTTAGTCATACTAGTGTACTAATCAGAGTTTTATTATAGGGTGATAAGGTGTCGGAATTCAATATCAATGGAGGAATTAAAAAGTAGGCAATAACTACGTTTAAAACTTAATTGAAATTGAATAAACATATGCATTTAGAATAATTTAAAACAACATAGTTTTATTTGTAAACTGGGATGAACATGATCAAGGTGTGTTACTTGTCTTGCTCTATGAGTTGGTGTGTATCGTCGTCGAAGAATTTTTCCAAATCATCGTAGTCTACACGTGAAAAATACCCAAACAAACTCAAATAAAATCCAAATAAATTTAAATAAACTCCAAATATTAAAAATAGGGTAGAAATGGATATATTAGAATTTTTGACGAATTTAGAAATTTGAATGGGTTCAATCGGAGCTAGGATGAAGCTGAATGGTCTCTTGGAAGTTTGAAATTTAAAGAAATTGATAAAAGAGATTTTTTGGAATTATTTTTCTAAAAGAAAAGACATTTATGATGTCAGCAAGGATTTTCTGGGAATTATTTTTCTAAAGTAAATTAGGAATTATGACGTCAGCATTGAATTTAATTTTTGGCCAAATTAATTTTCTTAAGGAAATCCTAATTTATGATGTCATGCTGATGTCAGCCCTACATGTTGCTGACGTGGCACTTTTGCTGACATGGCTACCACCTGGCTGACATGTTGCGACGATGTGGCTCGGGGTGGCTTGTGCTGACCTAGCGGCGCCAGCGAGAGGCGCTGCACGGGACCCTAGGGTTGCCAGCGCTACAGCGAGTGGTGGTGACCGGCGAACGGCGCAACAGAGAGAGGAGTGAGGTGAATGCATTGGTGCATGAGTGCATTACAGAAAGTGGCCAGAAGATGGTCGGCGACGAGAAAAGTGGCGCAAATCAGAGCTCCGGCGAAGATGGGCCTTCGGCGATGCTCGGGCTTGGCGAAGGGGTGGTTGGGGTCAGCGGAGGTGTGGCGATGCCAAGGACAGGCTTGGTTGGGCTTGAGCAGCACCGATGTGTCAGAAATTCCTCGCCGGAAAGGTTTCCAGCGCAAAGGGAGAGAGAAGGTGGTGCTGATGAGCTCATGCGAGCGGCAGGGGCAATCAGGGGCAGGGGTTGAGATGAGTGAGGAAGGGGTCGGTGGGGGGTTTATAGGGGTGAGGGCAGTGCATGATAGGCTAACTGTCTGCATGAAAATGGCAGCGGCGGCAGCCGTTGTGGGGGATAAGGACGAGGTGGGCGCGAAATGGCCGAGCGCATGTGGTTTCAGGGATGGATAAGGGAGAGGGAGGTGGCCGAGCGAGATAGGAACAGGGTCAAAAAAGGGCGGGGATGGCCAAATGGCCAAGGTGGTGGGGCAGCGGCGCGGCTGGGGAAGGAGAAGGGGAAGGAGGAAGGCGCGGGCGCGGCCCACCCACCAGTGATAGAGGGACAGGAGAGAGAAAGGAGGGAAACAGGGCAGACGGGCGGGATGGCTTGGGTGGCGACGTGGGTGAATCTAGGCTATCCACGCATCGCCCGGAGGTGAGGGCGGGTGGTTTTAATTTTCAAATTTTTGTTTTTGATTTTTAGAAATCTTGATAAAATAATAAAGGCTTAGAAAACAGCAAATAAAGTCTGAAAATTCTAGCAAAATTCACAACAATTATTGGAATTATTCTAGACTTAGGAAAAATTATTTCCAACTTAATTTGGTCTTTAATGTTTATACTAAAAATACTTTTTAATCTGAAAATTTATTTTTAAATTCCAAAAAAATCATAGAAAATTTAGATAAAGTCCAAATTATTAAATTTAATTAGGATTTTTTATAAAAATCATAATAACCTTTATTCAATTATATATTTATGTTTTTACTTGAATTACTTTTCAAAATAAAGGTTTTTAAAGTAGAAAATCAAGGCAAATAAAATTCAAAACTCAGGCAACCAAAGTGTTGATTTTTAAATTAAAATAATTTTTTCACTAGTAATTTTTAAAATAAACAGCTAGACTGTTGCAGGAACCGTCTGTGATATTCTTTTGTATTGCTAAATTTATTTCTATTTATTGGCTAGTCTTAGGGAAGGCTAGTCATGCCCTCTGAAACAAACAAAAACGCAACAAGTACGTATATACATCCTATTCACATTCATTTCGAAAGTAAGAATATCCATTTCATAAATCAATTAACTCAAATGAACTAAAATTAATTATTCATGAACAAATACGCACATGTACCATTAAGTTCAATCTTATCCCAATCAAGTTGAATCTACATTATGGAACTCCCTATCTCAGTTTATGACTTGAGACAACAAAAAGTACACAAACTATCCTTGAATTTTTTGAAACTCGGCCTATTCCAACATAGTTATAGAGATGGTTGCAACCTATCGCTAGGAAGATTAAAAATCATGCATATATATAAATTTATAGGTATAAAATAATTATTGCAAGATTGACAAATCTGAGGATCATGGTTATCGCAGAACTAAGGAATAGTTGCATGTTGTGGCAAACATAGTATCCACATGTGTTGCTGGGCGACAGCTGGTGGCATTACAAAAATAGAATTGGTTAGTTCAAGAGGTGTTACTATGAAGTGTCATATAGGATTAATGTGTACTAGTGAATATAAAAAAATTAGACCTAAGTTCGTCATGGTCATTAAACCTAAATTCGTGTTGCTTATAAAGTACAAAACAACAAGTATAGCCACTAGTGCAGCACTTACCCCTAGTTTAGCGCAATAGTACGAATTCTTTATTACGATGAGCCAGCAATAACATATTCATGTAAGCCTCGACGAAGGATGCATCGTCCTGGATGCTTTGAATGGAGACTAAGTGTGGGTTGAGAAAACCTACCGGTGATTTGCTTAATCTAGTATTAGAAACCATGTATATATACACACACAAAAGCAAGCAATTATATATCGAATGAGTGAGACATCGAGGGTGTCAAGGTTAAAGAGTAAGAACAAGTCCTCAAAAGTCGTTGTGAAGACATAGTCTTGAACCTCGTGGTGAACATGATAAGGCCTGAACTTGACATTGACACCCAAGCGTCGTTGTCCATCTGTCTTGTTAGCATGTTCCATGTACCATGCATGTAATGTCTAGCAAGCCAATCCTAGGTTTGGAGGTGCTCTACGGGATGATCAACAGCTCATATAGCACGAATTTCTAGGCCAATGGTAAGAAAGAGATATCATTGGGCTTCTTTGGTTTGCCGCCTTACTATTTAGAGGTCGACTTCACAGGAGTCGATCGGGCATAAGGTGTAGATGCATGTGATGCACCGTGCCTTTGCCATATCAATGTAGGTAACTATGGTGCAGATAGCTCATATGAACTTGGCACTATTACAAGACTTTCAGACTTTCCTGTGAAGTTGACACCAGTGTAGGTAGCTCCAGGCAGATGTCTCTCTTGGGCTACTAGATGAATATTTCAATGGCTTGCCCTAGTGTCACGATCTCATCATTTGGAGGCATCTGTAGTGGGACGACCTTAAAATTGGTATGAACACCATCCACATTCACTTTGGCGAAACCCGACACTAGAGTTATACCATTGTAACATCCTAACAAGGGAACTAGTGTAATTGCAAAAATTATAAAATCTTTTTCATTGTTTTTTCAGTGTATCTAAATTTTTTTGATGTTATTCAAATTTCTTGATTTGGTTTCTTACTAAAAACTCGAATAATAATAATAATAAATCAAAATCTTTATCGAGAAATCGAGACTATGATAATTCAAGGCCAAGAATAAAAACTTAAATCAAATGTAGTATTAAAATCCTTCCCATCTAGTTTTTATATCCAAAAATTCAAATTCTGAAGTTCAAGGATTATCTCTCGGAACTTGGCAAATCTTGAAATTCGAATTTTTGAATCCCAATTTTGAACAAAGGGTTCCAATATAAAACCTAATCACAAATTTAAGACTGGAATTCAAAATTTGAAAATTAGCCAATATGAGCACGATCACGCCAACCACTTAATGGCTTTCGCTTTTATTTGCTGCGCCACTCATCGTCTCTTTGTTGCAGCGGGACGGGTGTTTGTTGCACATTAATTTTTTTTATCTAAGCCATGAAAGCCTCAAAATCACAGTTGCAAAGGTTGATACAGCTCAAGGTTCCTGTTCTTACAAGCGCAGCCTATTTTGCTAACCGGCGATTATCATGTAATGGACAGTCCAGTCTGGCCCAAAATCGCCTTCTACATGAGAATCAGTACCACTAGCAGTCTGATAATAGAGCCTTCATTTTCAAACAAAAAAAAAAGATAATAGAGCCTTCGACATGATATTCCTGGCTCACACTTACGTAGCAGCTACATACTACTTTTGCCCACCTCTCAGGCTTCTAGTTACTTTACAACAAAATATATATTGTACAGCTATGCACAAATGAAACGAGCTATAGGGAAATCTTCAAAACAGACTTACTGATACGGCACGACCAAGATTTGTGATATCATAGTTCAACTTCAGCGGTGCTCACAATTTCTTGGACCAGGCTCGGCAACGGAGGGGGCACGTAAGACTCAAAGAGCTTGACACTGGGGTTCGGATCAAACTGTAATATATTGGCGGCACGCTCAAATTCCTCTCGGAGTATCTTGATGCTGAACTTGTCAACAACACGACCAAGATCATGGGAGGTCTCGAAAGGGTCCTCAATGCAAATGAGATGCCTGTCGTTTCCAACCCGTCTTGTCCATTCCTTCATATGCTTACTGAAAGAAATGACATAGGACGAGAAAAACATTTTCTTAAGCTACTTCGTGTTCCACTATATAATAAAGAAAAATGGAAGCTACTTTGCTTGCATGTTCAATTGTTCATAACTAACTCATTAAGTACGAGAAGAGAACCTACCATACTAAATGTGACTGCAAAATAACGTTGTTGCACACAATTAGGCATCAGAGATTCCAACAGGAAAAGGGAACAAAAATTCAGCACACCGAGAGAACTTTGTGGTAATGAAAGGATGTTTTAACATGTATGACTTACCTAATGATTCTTCCAGTACGAATTGATATGACATCTTTTGTGTAATCATGCTCGTATGCCCAGTAATGGAAAAAGGCCCAAAGCAGACTTGATACAGTCTCTTTGTTGTGAGCGCCATAGTTATTTAGGTTGTTCACTTGATCAAAGTAAGCGCAATTATTATCATCCACAGTGACATAATAAGTTGCCTCCATTTCCTGGAAGCATTGACACTGTTAGTTGACAAACAAAAAATAATGGCACCATTAGCAATCCTGCTCAACCTCATCGTTTGTACATGACCAGAGAAGCATCATTATGCTATTTTGATTATCGAGAACTAATGGAATACTGATGGCAAGTAAAAAAAACTTATAATAGATGAATTTTTTGCCACAAAAAAATGTAATGTTTAAAAACTGAAGTGTGTTCATTCTTCTTGACTCTTAACCATATGGGGGCAATGTTGTGAACTAACACAACAAAGAAATAAACATCTGTCGATTGTCGAAGGAAGGTCAACGACTAGAGGTAGAACGCTACTAAGTAAATGAGAGCACCGATTGAGAGAGGAATAGATTTAGAATAGCCGGTCTAGGGAAAAAGACCACAATAGGACTTTAGGGACTAGGAACTTATGTATTCATCTTTAATTGATTAAACAAGATACAATGCCATCGCTTTTATAGGGATAGTTTGACAATTTGACTTGACCCTTACAAAATAATCTCTAACTTAAAGAAACAAACTAATTGAAGATAAGCTTCCAAACTAATCAAATCAATTTAATCCCAAAGGAAACTAATTGTGGGCAAACAGTACCATGGTGAACAGTACATGCGTGCTATGGAACCATGCACATAACAGGTAATGGCATTCTTGTACAGTACAACAGCTTAAGTTCACCTTTGTAAATTGGATAAAAGCAATAATATCAACAAAGCAAAACATCAATACAAATATAAACCTTCAGCAAGCAATTAATACAAAGAATAATAATCCAGCAACACAAATTTATTAGATCCAACCAAGTTAGCCTTTGAATAAATCATTTGAGCCTTTATGACGATGAGTAAGAAGACCATTAGCACGGAATGACAGTACATAAGACCTACGGCGTTAAGTGTTAATATGGTAAGAGCATCATCAAGCCTATGTAGCGTCACTAGGAACACATAAAACTCGTACAAAATGGTGTGGATACAGTCATATGTAAACATAACAATAATCCCGAAATACTATCATTCCTTTATATATAAACAAATATATGTTTCTTCAACTTCCTTGCCAGTTATGCTAACAGTAGAAATTCATAACATTTAGTTTTTAAATAGCAAATATTAGGTCCAAAATGCTGCATATCTTTAATTTTTCTGTAAATTTAGTGATTGCCAATTGTCAAAAATAAAATATTAAAAAGTTAAAGTTAGCTGTGTAATAATAAAAAAACACAATGGGGCCCTTAAAATGCAAAGTTTTTTTTTCACAAATATAAGTGTACAACAATTGCACTACAATCCAGATACCTGTAGACATGGGAGTATTCTTCGCCGCTGTAAGAGGTGGATGCACATTATTACATAGCTGAATGTAAATAAAAAGAATGAAATTCAGATCGTGATCATGTAAAGATAAGAACAACATTTTAAAAAAAACATTTGAAAATAGACAACTTACGCATAACTAGAAAGCGTTCCTTGGTAAGTTTCATTTACACGCCGTGATTTAGCCCAATGCTTCACAATGAATGCTAATTGCCGTAGTCTTTCATCTATTTGCGCATAATCTTTCAGAAGTTTTGTGTTAACAACTGCTAAAAGATTATTGACACATATATCACAGGAAAGCCCTGTATCCGGATCCATAAGCTTCACTATTGGGACCCTTGCTCGAGTTAATGCCTGCGAAATTTTATTAATTTAAGAGCGAAATTAGCACATGCTCAAATTTCATACCCATATTGGAGTGGTTCTCAAAACAAAAATGATTTGATATAGAAGTTATATTTCATGGTTCACCCAAACAGAATATACAAATATACGGTCAATAGCTAACATAGAGACCTCTTGTGAGATTATTGTATGCAATAGTTCATAAATCAAAAAAGGCTAAACCCTCGATAGAAACAGATCACATGTTTAGAAGGAAGATATTTGCAGGTTGCATCAGCACATCGTTTAGGAGATATCTCATGATATTATTTAACTCAAACGATTCCTGATACATCATAACACATGAAAGGAGATTCTAGCTCACCTGGATATTCTGGAGATTACCAGCTTGGAGGATGTCTGCTAATTTCAATATGATATCAACCTTGCTCATTTCCTTGTCGTCAATAGAGACAAAGATCAATATCACTATTTGAGAAACCGAAGGAATTAGCACATGATCCATAGAGGTAAAGTTTTGAATCAGGCCATTCCTTGTTTATCAGTCTGCTAAGAGCTGTTAACAACTGCTTCTGCTTTGCAATTTCCTCTTCTGAGGGCACCAATGATTCAAAAATTGACAGGAAACTAGGTGTAAATCGGTCTATGTCATACCGACATTGCCTGTTTCTCCTCTGAAATCTTACTCGTTGGCTTGATACATGATGCCCTCTAGAAAAGTCTGATCTGAAGTCCTGCACAATGAAAGAGTATGACTAAGGTACATGATTCAATCTAACATAAGTATGAGGGTTGTTCTTGAAAATGTAAAATCAGTTGCTGAAGTATTAGTGGCAACTGGCAAGGGTTCTTGACAATGCAACTGGTGAAACAGCTACAAACAATTTAGCTCACACTTGAAGCTAAAACTGCAGGAGAACAATTGCTCTTCTATTGTTCTGCACATGGCGTTAATGTGATATGGTTTTACCAACAAATAGATGCAAATCAATTCCACCTGGGGGTGTAAATGAGTCAAACTCAGGCAAGCCTAGTTAGGCTCTGCTCAAGCTCAAATTTATCAGGGTTTGAGCATGATAGTATGAGACTGAGATCGAGTTCAACTCTATGAAAGCTCAAACAGATTAGAGATCGATTTGACTAAACTCGGGAATTGGTTTATGTGTATGTACGCTATTATATTATATGCTCGAGCTCAACTCAACCGAGCTCGCGAACTGTTTATGTGAATGCATATTTTTATATTATAAGGACAGTTAAGCTTGGGAACAAGTTCAAATAGGCTTGATCTCAGCCCAAACAGATCTGAATGTATACATTTGGCTGTGTTTGAGGTTGAGCTCGAATAGCTTGTCAACCCAAGCTTCCTTTGCTCCTAAAACCTCAAAGTCCATTTAACAAAGCAAAATTCAAATACGCAAGCGTATGCCATTTAAGTTTCCCTACCACTACAAGCTTTCTTACACAGCATACAATGACCTAAATCAAACAACATGTTCTCCTGATCTTTGCATCAGCACGACAACATTATCTCCTTTGCTGACAACCATGGCACTTCTCTAAAAAGACGTTTCCACCATATCATTCCATCCATAAGCCCAACTTCCCTGACTCAACTTGATTAAAGGCACTGTCAATCTACGAAGGGGCATACATCTTTCATGCTGATACAAGCAAGTGAAGTAATCATGAAACAGTTTTAGAATGCGAAGTGCACAAACAAAGATGGAAGAAGCAACCCTCCCCCCCCCCCCCTGTCAGGACCCTTGGACCTCAGGGCATAGCGGTGGCTAACCGGTGGAGGGACCTTGCCCTGGCGATGGCCAGGACTTCCCTGCTCCGACGTCGCCAGGAGGTTAGGGCAGATGAGAGGTAAGTAAACTAATTCTAATATTATTACTTGCTTGCCTGGGAATCCCAGATTACATCGCTATATAAGGAGCCAATACAATCCAATCCAAAACCGAATCCTATTACCAATCTGAAACTAACTCCTATTTGGAGTCTGAAACCGACTCTGACTTGGAGTCTGTAAGGCTAAGCCTAAGATATGAAATAGACTAGGAAACAAACTGCATCTAAAGCTAATCTTTTGACCGACGCTTATAGACTATAACATCTCTCCCCTCCTCACGAAGCAGCTCGTCCTCGAGCTGATAATTTGGAAAATTTTCCTGGAATTGAGAAAGCGGAACCCAAGAGGCGTCGGCTACAGCAGTCCCCTCCCATTGCACGAGAACTTGGTGGTGGCCCTGTCGAATGGCTGATTTCAGTACTCGTGATGGTGTAGGCATAACACGGCCCTGATGAAGTGGTGGTAATGGAGGCGGAGTGGACGGCGGTTCACCTTGGAACTTCTTCAATAAGCCAACGTGAAAAACATCATGAAGTTTGGCAGCAGGTGGTAGTTCCAAACGATATGCAACTGCCCCAATACGTGCAAGGATCTTATAGGGTCCAAAATATTTCGGCCCCAATTTGCCACCCATGGGAACTCCGAGAGAAGCAGCTGGACGATGAAGAAGACGTAACCAAACCAAATCCCCGACATCAAAAGAAATGTCGCGATGATGGCGATCGTAGTGCTTTTTGGCGTACTCTTGGGCTTGAAGGAGTCGTTCTCGAATGTCCCGAAGAAATTGATCACGAGCCAACAAAGAGACCTCCACAGCTTGAACTGCAGCCTCGCCCTTTTCATATGAGCGCAAAGAAGGTGGGTCTCTGCCGTAAACCACCTTAAAAGGGGTGTCCCGGAGTGCTGAATGGAAGGATGTGTTATAGCAATACTCGGCCCATGGTAACCATTCCAACCATTGACGCGGCCGATCACCCGTTAAACAACGCAAATACATGGCAATCACTTTATTAACTGCCTCGGTCTGTCCATCAGATTGCGGGTGATAAGCTGAACTGCAGTGAAGCCGAATTCCAGCTAGGCGAAACAGGTCTTGCCAAAAACGACTCGTGGCGGGTCGCGATCATCGACAATGGAGGAGGGTATGCCGTGGAGACGCACAATCTCATCAAAAAAGACTCTAGCAACTGTGGTAGCCGAGTAAGGATGAGCCAATGGAATAAAATGTGCGTATTTGGAGAAACGGTCAATGACGGAGAGAATGACCGTTTTACCGTGAACACGCGGAAGTCCCTCGACGAAATCCATTGCAATATCAGACCATGGCTGTGAAGGAACATCTAGGGATTGCAAGAGACCCGCTGGATGTAAATGCTCAACTTTGTTACGCTGACAGACCATGCAGTTCCGCACAAAGTCCTGGACCAACCGCTTAGCTGTGGGAACATAAAAATCATGGCGCAGCGCATGTGGTTTCTGAATGCCTTCATGGGCCGCGTGAGCCGGCTGAGATGGCTCGTAAGGATGGTGACGCTGCAGGCACAAAGACTCGGCTGAATGAAAAATCAACCCATCACGGACAGACCAAGGAGTGCCCAGCTTACCCTCTTCAATCTCAGAGCGCATTCATTGTAAGATCGATCGATCAAGACGCATTGCGCGAGCTTGGAAAGAGTGCAAAAGCCGGAGATGATATAGCCATGACACAGGATGTGGAGTAGTCGCGACGAGATAAAGCGTCAGCAACTGTGTTGAGCCGGCCTGGACGGAATTCGACGGAAAAGTCATATCCAAATAGTTTGCTTGCCCAATGGTGTTGTGGAATTGTAGACAATCGTTGGTCCAACAAGAATTTGAGGTTGTAGTGGTCTGTGCGGATAAGAAAGGTGCGTCCCCATAAATATGGTCTCCAATGGCGGACAGCTTGGACAAGTCCAATCAATTCGCGCTCGTAGTGGCGACTTAGTGTGGCGAGGAATGACGGTCGAAAAAATGCAATGGGGCCCAAGCCTTGATGTAGAACGACCCGCTCCGGTTCTGAAGCATCACACTCAACAATGAAGTTTTTCGTAAAATCGGCATGTGAAGAACCGGCCACCATCAAAGCTTCTTTGAGAGCTTCAAAAGCTTGTTGAGCCGTGGTGACCACCCAAATGCTTCTTTCTTCAAAAGGTGGTAAGAGTGCAATTATTTTCCGAAATCTTTGATGAATTTGCGATAGTAGCCGAAGACCCGAAATCCGTAAAGCTTTAAGTGTCTTGGTTGAGGCCAATCGGAGATTGCTTGTACTTTGGATGGATCCATGGCCACCCCACCTTCCGAGATAACATGGCCCAGATATGACACTGAAGATAGGCCAAAAGAGCACTTAGTTTTCTTGAGGAATAGCTCATGCTGACGAAGGAGTACAAATACCATGCGGATGTGCTGTAAGTGTTCGGTCCAGGTGGAGTCAGATCAATATGTCGTCGAAGAAAACTAAGACGGTTGCGCAAATAAGAGCGGAGAACATCCTGCATTAATGCCTGGAAAGTGGCTGGGGCGTTAGTCAGCCCGAATGGCATAACCAAGAACTCAAAAAGGCCTTCATGGGTGCGGAATGCTGTTTTGAAGATATCGTCAGGGTGCATACGAACTTGATGATATCCTGAGCGAAGGTCAAGCTTCGTGAAAAACCGAGCACCTTGTAGTTCATCCAAGAGTTCGTCGACCACAGGAATTGGGAACTTGTCCTTGATGGTCAATTCGTTGAGGGCACGATAGTCTACACAGAATCGCCAGGTATTGTCGTGCTTCTTGACCAATATGACTGGAGACGAAAAACTAGAATGACTGCGCCGAATAATGCCGCGGGTGAGCATGTCGCTGCATTGACGTTCCAATTCGTCTTTCTGGTGGTGAGGGTACCGGTATGGCCGGACTGAAACAGGAGATGCTCCCGGGTGTAACCGGATCTGATGATCCTGGGGTCGGGTTGGAGGTAGTCCAGTAGGTTCCAAGAAGAGATCATTGAATTCATCCAATAGGGGCTGCAGGAGCTCTGGTCCTGTGTGTAGCAACACTCGCATCGGATGGTTTTTGGAGAGGCCCTGCCATTGGGTCCTGTTACCTTCCAACCAAAATGCCATCGTCAAGGCATCAAAATCCCAAAGAATAGGGCCCAGCGTCTTCAACCAGTGGACCCCGAGGACAATGTCAAATCCGTCCAGCTGAATCGCATAAGTCGGGATGGTGAAAGGTGTTTGATGAACTGTGAGTTGGAGATTGTTGCAGACTCCCTCACAGGCTAGCTGATCACCATTGGCAATCTTGACCCTCAGGCCTTGGCATGGGCGGAGCTGTAGGGCCGCTGCCTGGACCACCCGCTTACTGACAAAATTATGTGTAGACCCAGAGTCGACGAGTGCGACGAACTGCTGTGTGCCGATGTTCACCGCCAACTGCATGGTGCCACCAGTGGAAACGCCCGTGACAGCATGGAGGGAGATTTCTGGGGTTGGTCCTTCCACTCTACAGCGTGCAGCTCTGACGATTCATCCCCTGGATCATCATCTTCATTCATGTCAATATATGTGAGGAAAGGTTGCTTACAGCGGTGCCCTGGCTGGAATTTGTCATCACAATTGTAGCACAATCCTTTGGCACGACGATCCGCCAATTCTGTTGGTGTGAGGCGCCGAAACGGCTTTGTCGGCCGATGTATAGGTGCCGTGGTCTGTGATGTTGTCTCCGGGGCTCGGCCTGTTGTTGGTGCATATGTTGCCGGCCGCTGTGATGGGCGCCCTGGCCTTGGTTGTGAGGTGAAGTCTCCCGTGACCGTTTGTGCGCGTCGTTCGTAAGCCCGAGCCAAGCTCATCGCCACCTGCAAGTTGCCAGGTTGCTGGAGTTCAACATCTGTGCGGAGAGGCTCTCTGAGACCCGCTGTGAATATCTGGACTTGTTGCAGTGGCAGTAATCGATCGGCGCGGCAAAGGAGTGCCAAGAACTGGGTCTGATAATCACTTACGGAACCCATCTGGCGCAAGCGAGTCAATTCTCCCAATGGATTACTCCTGAGTGGCGGTCCAAACCGCATGTGGCAGAGTTCCTTGAATTGCCCCCATGTTGGCTGGCCGTCATCTCTTTCAAGCTGAAAATACCATTGTTGGGCAATCCCGGTGAGGTGGTACGACGCAAGCCAAACTTTATCGCCTTCTTCGGTGCGCTGCCCGCGGAAGAACTGCTCACAACGGTTTATCCATGGAAGGGGATCATCCAGCCCATCGAAAGTTGGGAAGTCCAACTTGTGGTATCGTGGTTGGCTAGGGTATGAATTGGGGCCAGAAAGGTAGCGGGAAGGCATGGTGGTATGCTGAGGGAAAGAGGGCTGCGGAGGAAAACAGTGCGGCATGGTGAGGGGTTGGCGACTGATGTGGTGGATGGCGGAGGCTTCCTGGTTCGGGGCGGATGCGGCTGGCGGCCCGTAGGTGTTGGCGAAAAGATCGCCCGGCGGAGCAGAGGAAGCGGCGTGGACAGATGGAAAGGTTCCCGGTGGGGCTGGTATGATTCCTGGCGCCGAGATGGGTAGAATGCCCCCAGATTCCAGTGCCGCAAACCTGGCGTCAGTGCTGATGCTATGCCGCGTCAGATCCGCCAACTGGGACTTCAGCTCGGTGTTCTCGCGCGCAATTAGGCCATCCGCTCTGGAGTGCCTTGAGTATTGCCGTGGGGGAGTTGGCCTCATGGCGGACTCGGAACCGACATCCCCGATACCAAGTTGTCGGGACCCTTGGACCTCGGGGCATAGCGGTGGCTAACAGGTGGAGGACCTTGCCCGCGATGGCCAGACTTCCTCGCTCCGACGTCGCCAGGAGGTTAGGGCGGATGAGAGGTAAGTAAACTAATTCTAATATTATTACTTGCTTGCACAGGAATCCCAGATTACATCTCTATATAAGGAGCCAATACAATCCCATCCAAAACCGAATCCTATTACCAATCTGAAACTAACTCCTATTTGGAGTCCAAACCGACTGACTTGGAGTCTGTAAGGCTAAGCCTAAGATATGAAATAGACTAGGAAACAAACTGCATCTAAAGCTAATCTTTTGACCGACGCTTATAGACTATAACACCCCCACATTTACATGAGAGGATTCCTGTATGAAGCACATAGAATATTTTCTCAACTACACGTTATTCCTTTCTTATTTATAACTATGTAGTCAGCTAGTTGTACCCATGTCAACAGTTTTCACCATGAAGGCTCTCAATTCTTAAATATTCCCAGTCAGTTTGCACACTCCATCTGGGTCACAATCCAAAAAAAGAAGACAGTTAAAGAGTGGACGATAGGTTAGTCCAAAGTAGATTGTGAATATTTACTTGCGATCAGCGTAGGTCCATAGTAGCTTTACAGTTGGTTTACATCCAATTGCAGCCTAGTCATCCAGCAGGACTAACAACATGCCACAACAATTGAAGGTGTAAAACGTCTGTACTAGTATTGCTAGGTAGTTTCCCACTGTTAGTTGTAACAGGAGTTTCAATACTCATCATCTTTACAGCAACAACCACAGGTAACTGAATTATGACGCGTGGTAATGGGTATATTACGGTTTATGTTAATACATTCCAATTCCATTGCTTTAACCCGCCTCTCCATCTTTTCTAACCGCCTTTTACATCCCAGTGCAAAACAAAAAAGAGCATACACCTATAGAATTGATGCATACCTAATATTCTAAAAATCAATAGCCAGTACTCAATTGATAACCCCACCTTTTGTGTTTATACATTTGAAGTTTTGTGCTATTTCAAGGCATGCCAGATTTTTTATGGATTCAAGGAGCAAATTAACATGGTTTGAGAATTTATAGTT
The DNA here is from genome assembly GCA_036346575.1 of Dendrocalamus sinicus. NCBI lineage: Eukaryota > Viridiplantae > Streptophyta > Magnoliopsida > Poales > Poaceae > Dendrocalamus > Dendrocalamus sinicus. Next base: position 157,174 of record JAYEVI010000407.1, on the reverse strand, counting down.
CATTTCATTGGAGAACAGTGAGGTTGTATTTTTTGTCCCTTAACACAGCATATTTATGTGATTTTATATTATTTTGTAGAAATGAGATCGAATGCATTACTAGAGTACACAAACTACAAACACAGGCAAAATTGGTAATCTTGGTGATCTTGTTCAGATGTTAGACCGAATGAATTACCATAGTATGAGAACCAAAGTGCAGATCAAATTGGTATTGTCTTGGTGATGTTGTTTAGAAGTGAGATCAAATGCATTACTCTAGTATGAGAACCACAACTCATAGCAAATTAGACAAGATTGCCTTTAGTTGTTTAAAATTTTAAATGTGAGACAAAAGTAGCAGAATAGAGCTCACTAGGACAAACCAATCTGACGCACTTGGGAGGTGTAATTACAAGCTACATCTGATTGCTATGGGGGGAGTTAACAGAACTAGGCATTAAATGCAAGAAACAAATCAACTAGCTGCACTTAATCAGAATTAAAACTTCGTATTAAACCACCAGGAAATATCCAATTTACCTTACTCCTAGAGCCATTTTTTGCACCGCAGCTCCTTGGCCTCATCATTGCCCTCAATCACCAGAGTCTCCAACTGCTCAATTATAGCATCCTCCTCCTTGCCGTAATCATCCTCTACCTCATTTTGCCCAGCAAATATAACCTTGCTCTTCTGATACGATACTTCAAAATTTCTTGCCTCCACTAAAACCCCTCCATCTGCTCCATGCTCAAAACCTACTTCCCCAACTCCATCATCCACCAAACCATTCGCTACTGCAATCATCTTCTTACCTCTATCCCCCCTCACAACCACGTCAACTGAACTGCCAGTAGGTACTGTCACCTGGTGTTGTTCTTTCAGCGGCATCTTACCAAGCATCTCACACACATTCGCATTGAGCAGCTTCCGCGAGGCATGACCCTTCTCCTCTCTATGCCCCTGCCACTTCTGCTCAATCTGTGGCATGTTTGTCAAGCAGGGCTCTTGCTGCCACTGACCTCTGTGTGGTATCCTGCCACCTGTGACAGGAGGCATATGCTGCTCTCCATGGAGCATCCTGCCACCTGTGATTGGAGGCATATGCTGCTCTCCACGAGACATCCTGCCAAATGGTCCACAGGCATTCACATCAGGCGGCGTCCTTGACAAGTGATCCTGCCGCTGCCGCTGCTCCCTGTTCATCATTCCAGAAGCTGTATCATGGCCACCTGTGATTGGCGGCATATGCCGCTCTCCGTGGGGCAGTCTGCCCAGCGTTTCGCGGCCGCCTGTGAATGGCGGCATAGTCCACTGCTCTTTAGTCTGCGTTCTACCGAAACCCCTTGGATGGTGGTGGTTCGGCTCCCTTCTCTGCTCCCTGTTCTGCATTCCACCAAACGCATTCGGCACCTCACGACCGGCCGGATGCGACACCTTGCTGAACCCGGGAGGCGGTGCCCCTGGCCTGGGTTTCTCCGCCTTGTTCCCCGGGACCCCAGCCACGGCTCCGAAGCCGCCGCCTCCACGCGCCGCGTAGGGATCCAACGGCTGCGCGAAGTGGGGATCGGGAAACCGGAGGTGCGACTGCGGGGCGGAGGGGGAGGGCCACGCGAAGCCCCCGCCGTGCAGCTGTGGCGGGGTGGCTGAGGGGGAGGGGAACAGGGGCCCCACAGCGGCGACGGCGGGGTCGACGAGGAAGTGGTGCGGCCCGCCGGGGGGCTGGACGGGGGTTTGGGAGTGCGGGTGGGGAGGAGGGTTTTGGAGGAGGCGGAGGAGGAGGCCACCGTCGAGGGAGACCGACGGTGACTGCGACGGCGGGGGGTTGACGGCGGAGGGGGAGGCTGACGGGCGTGGCGCGCCGCCGCCTGAAGAGGCGTCGGCCATCGGGGGAGGTGAGGGGTTGGTGCTCTCGCTTTTGCAGTCCTGATCGAAACAGGCTTTCCTGCGGGCGTGGGGTATTTTTTTAGAACCTGTTTTCGGGAGGGAGTATGGCATGTGGGGACAGGGAGCGGCACTGTATTAGCGCCCGGGCGGTGGGGACCTGGACACTGGATCGGGCTAGGACTGTGCATTCGGTTTGTTCGGTAAAATCGGTTCGGTATATACGGTATATACGGTAAATACGGTATTGTTAGTTCGGTAGTATACGGTATTTTTGAAAATACGGTTCGGTATCGGTAAATCCCAATTTATTTCGGTGCGGTATCGGTAAATATCATATTTACCAAAGTTGACGCAAATTACAAACGATATAGTGACTAGCGAGACAAGTAGGCGACAGTATATATACTACGAGCCGTCACAACGCCGGCTACTACGAGTGCATTCATATACACTGCACGAATGCGCCGGAGATTACAGATGCAGGCTCCTTTTTTGGAAGGCGCTGTTCTTTTTTCCTTTTCAGCTATTTTTAGTTTTTAATTTCCATTAGTAATTATTATTTATTAGATTAATAAATTACAGTAAAAAAACGTCAAGCGAGTTTTGCTGGATGAAGTTACATCAAGCTTTTGTCTGTATGTGTAGCAACGTCAAGCGAGTTTTGCTGGATGAAGTTACGTGGCCGACGTTGCTCCTCGTGAATCAATGTTGGCCCTGTTTTAGGTGATTTTTTTCCTTCGGGCTTGACGAGAACGGCTATTGCCTGTTGGTGCTTCTGTATGTTGCGGAAAATGAGGAAGGCAATTGCTCAGCCCGGAGACCACGCCAAAATGGCAAGGGCACAGACGCGAGCGCTGCACGGTCTCCTACGCCCCGATTTTCATTGTTCGGTTTTTTCGGTTATTTCGGTTTTTCATCGGTTTTTCCCGAAAAAACCGAACGCCAAAAAACCTAAAATATAAAAACCGAACCGAATACCGAAAACCGGTCAAACCGAATTGACCGGTTCGGTTCGGTTTTTTTAGTCCGGTTTTTTCGGTTCGGTTGAGATGTGCACAGCCCTAGATCGGGCACGGTGTGGCACGAATTTTTTTGGAGATAGACCGGCACAGCAAATCGGATATTGGGCATAGAGAGTTGGCCCATCGGCCAGCACGGCACGAGCAGTTGAAACGTTCTCAGCACAGTCCGAAGGACCCATTTGCATTGAAACTATGGCATATTTTTTTATGGTTTTTAGCTACGACTTTTAGTTTTTCTATAGTAACTAGCTTTTAATCAGAGTATCTTTTTAAGATAGGGTCTAATAATTAATTATAATACACATTGTATCGACTTCATTTATATCGGCAAAAGCCGCACGTGAATTTCAATCGACTTCACATTGTTGTATCTTATTGCATTCCTTATATCTAAAATATAGATTGAACTCCACCAAAAGTCTAAAATGAATATGTGCATATGGTTTCAATTATATATTCTTGTATGCACACATTTAAGGAAAGTTCACTTTATATTTTGAAGTTTCATTAGTATTAATTCATGTTCCTCTTTCTACATATTAAGGATCTTTACTTCGAAACATATCCTTTGAGTATATATATAGCTTGTGTAGTTCATATATACCCATAATCGGGTTGTCATCTATTTTCTCCATTATGTGTTAATGGTTGGATGATTAATGATAACCGGATATATAAACTTTGTTAGCAATTAATTTCAAAGATAAACACTCTCACTCAAAATGAGTTAATTACTTGAGAAGCTAATCCTAGAGTATACAAGTGTTATGTGCATGTTGTATACTCGTAAATCAAATTTTATCTCATCATTTGTTGGGATTGTCATGAATTACCAAAAAGGAAAGACTGTAGAATCTAGTTCTTCAATTATGAGTTAATGGTGAAGCTTTGATAATTGATGACAATTGAGTTGTGGACTAACAATTTCCATGAGTTGGATGAATAGGTTAGGTTCCACAAGTGAAGATGATTTGGGATGACTTCATATATTGAAGATCATCAAGTTAAGATGCGAATGGAAAATGGCTTCATGAGTTGAAGGCTATCAAGTGAAGGATGCATCATGAGTTGATTCATGTCCAAGAGAAGATGATCATGTGTTGATCATCAAGTCAAGAGAAGATCCATCATATGTTAATGGAGTTCAAGCGACAATGGCTCGGACTTAAAGTGAAGATCTGCATCATCAAACTTCAAGAGGATGCTTAAGGCAAAGTATTACTAACTAAGGCTGAGATGTGTTTCTAGTCTTTTACGATCTTGGTGTTTGGTTGGAAGACCGGATTACTAGTATAAGTTATTGTACTATTAAGATGGGTCATGTCTAGTAGCTTGAGTCTTATCATGTGTTGATAGCTCAACCTCACTTACTCTAGCTCTCTATGGCATGATATTTATATTTGCAAATAGTTGAAACTTATGTGTTGAATCCGTGTAATATGGGACTATACATTATGAATATATTTCGCAAGTGTTTGAAGTTTATGTTTCATATTCTTTGTGGTATGAGACTTATATTTGCAAATGTGTTTTAAAAATAGTTGAAGCTCATACATAATTCTTGTTGCATGCGACTTAGGATTGCGAAAGTGTTTTGCAAATGTTTTAAGTCCATATACCTATACCTTGTGTTATGACTTCAAAAGTATGCAAATGTGTTTTGCAATTTGTTGGAAATCATGTTCAATCCTTGTGTGCATGATACTATAATTTGTAAATGTGTTTTGTAAGTTTTGTTGAAGTATATGTACTTGTTAGGATAATCGGAACTACCGTAATGCATTACGCGGTACTACTAAAGATCATAAGTACCGGCATGTGTTGCGCGGTATTACCGGATATTGGTACTACCGGACTTCGGAAGTTCCGAAAAATCTAGCGGTACATTTTTTTTTAGATAGCACCCCCCTGAAGACACTTCGTCTCTTGGAAATCAGAAGTACCCAGATTTGAACAATGCTACTTCCGATGATCGGTAGTACCAGACTTTGTATGGTGGTACTTCTGACTTTGCTAATAACAACTAGTTTTCTTACCGTTGCAAGAGGAGCGGTAGTTCCTAGTTTATAACTATGGTACTACTGGATTTCCTAGAAAAGTCCCTAACGGCTAGTTTCGTTTTGTGGGGTATAAATACCCCCTTATGGCTGGTTGGGGCAAGACTTTTGGCACTCCATTTCATTCTCTTGAGCTAGTGTGAGGTTCTCCTCTCAATTGTGCATGTGTTGCATCTTGTGAGCAAGGAGAAAAGGTCTAGATTGCATGTGTTGTATCTAGAGGTGGATTGAGTATCCACTCGACCTTGTACATTCGTTGCATGTGGTGAGAGTCAAGCGAGAGGCTTGACTTATTATTCTTAAGGTTTGCCAACTCCTATACGACATTAGAGGCGTCGTGCGCGGTGATCTTTTCAAAGGAGGTTGTGAGAATACCCAATGAAGTGTGAAGATTAGAGCCCACCTACCCAGAGCGGAAAAGAGCTACTAGTAGTGGATTGAGCTGTTTCGGCTTAATTTGTGGAGTTGGTCCAACTCATTCAGGCTAACCTCAATGTGGACTAGGGGAGACCGGCAAGTCTCCGAATACCATGATAAAAAGCAATCGTATCACTTGTGGTTTGTTTTCTTGTGCTCAATTTACATTCATAGAATTAAATTGATTACTTGTCATCCTAGAATTGCAAACCTTGACATAACCTTAGAGTGTTGGTGCACTTAGATGAACTTAATTGATTTAGGCTTTATTTGTATTAAACCAATTTGATTTAAGCTTCCGTATTATATATTTGGTTTAGATAGGTAGAAATTGGTAATAATTAAAAGAGAATTTTTTAGACCACCAATTCACCTCCCTAGTCGGCCTCCTCGATCTTACAGCTGGGCGACCAAAGCTTTATGCCAATGGAGCTGGGGTAGGAGGGGCTAGGCAGGCAGAGATGAGGAGGTGTTGGTGCTGGTGGAGGTGCCATGGCTCATCGGAGACAAGGACTGTGAGTTAGATCTGGGGAGAGAGGATGAGAATAGGAGAAAGAAGCAAGAGAAGAAGAACGACAGATCGGGAGGAGAAGGAAGCATGTGCTCTGGGAGGAAGAAGATGAGAAAAGAGGAAGGAGGCCTCCACTTGGTCCCGATGGGAGAGGCAAAGACGAGAGAGAAAGAGAGGAGTAAGGGGAAGAAAGCCTAGAGCATGGCATGTGGGTCCCACCATATTTTTTATTTGTTTGATGATTTTGCTGGCTGGCTGACATGTCATCCCTAAACCAGCTCACATGTCAAAATATTACTATCATGTTGAAGCCACGTCAACTAAAACAGTCTTCCATCAGCCTCCGGGGGTAAAATAAATGGTATTGGCAGTTGAGAGGGATAAAACATCGAGTTTTGCACTTCTAGATTGAAAGTTAGACAATCATAAAAGTTCAAAGGGCAAAAGTGGACTTATTCCAATACTAAATTAGCCCAACCCAAGCAAGAACAATAGGACAAAAGGACATTGGTTCCCTCGTCCCTCCTCCTTGACAGTGGCATTCTCCAGTTTGTCCACCAGCCCATGCCTCTCTCCCTTACCCTCTCTCCACCCACCCGCCCTCCTAGTCTCCTAGCGATAACCACGACAACAGATAGCCATAGCGATAGTGATGGCCATGACAACAGACGGGCACGACCATGTCAACCCCAGATGGCCACATTCATGCGTGGGAAGGTGGAGGCATGGGGCAGCAACGTTGACCTCTAGATCTGTGCGCCGCAATGCGAGGATGGTGCGTGCGTGGTGGCGAGGACGGTTGGTGAATGTACGGTGGTGACAGTGGCACATTGGGGCATGTGTGGTCGGCACGGTGGTGCATGGTCATCGAGATCGGTGCCACAACAAGAAGCAATAACCAAGCTTTGTCTATGTGACTGGTAGTATCGTTGACTACATGCTGTTATGACCGCAATGGTACTACTGCTAAGTTTAGGCCGGTATGACCTCACTATGATACTTTTGCTCTAAGGAGGCTGGTACTACCGCTCCAGGGAGGCTGGTACTACCACTTGCGTTGTTCCCAAGCACAAACCCCTTGGGATAAAAACCCAAATAAGAGGATCTTGATTAAAACTTGTCCAAATGCTAACAAAATTGGTATGGACCTAAGCAAGGATGCTACAAACCAAATTAAATCAAGAAACATAAGATTCTTGGAATTGATCCCATCCAATTTAAAAGAATTGCTTCCTAAGTCACAAAAACATATCAAACCTGAAAACTCAAATTAATTCTTGCTCATGAGGACCAAAGTCATGGGAACTTTCAGATCATTTCTTACATGTCCTAGCAAGGTAATCTAAAGAAAGATTTAGGCTAGAGAAGCCATGATCACGATATCACAAATCTTAGTCCGGACAAGGTAGGAACCGGGCAAGATCTTAATTCTTGCTATAGAAGTTATCTAGTTGGGCAAAGATTGATTTGAAGGACCTATTAATCCCTCACAACAAAAACAAGATGAGCAAGAAAAAGAACCAAATCACACCAAGTAAGAACAAAAATTCGTGCAAAGAGAGACAAGAGTACATAAATTGTAAGAACTTGATCTATTGCATGAAGAGAAATGATTCTTACAACTTGCTGGTTTACAAAGGACCCTCTACAAGGCCCACTTTTTACTCACATCATGAAGAAGAGGAAGAACTAACCTAAGCCTATAAAATCTCCTTACTTCCTTGGAAACCCTAGAACCCCTTACCATCATCATATAGGCTAAAACCAACCCTCTTATTGGGTCTAGACCTGCTAAGGATTGGGAAACTCGTCAGCTCCACATTACCAGGTTTTTCACTTATACATATGCTTTTCAAAGCGCTTACAAGGATCAACCCACTCACACTTGAGCATTTGATCCACTTCACACACACACGACCTTAGCCTAATCCTAAACCACTTGCTTTGCTTGTGCCGCGCCATAGTTTTAGTGTAGGCCTCAAGTCTAATATTTGGTATTTCCCACAATGCCCTTGACAAAGTTTCCAGGCGCCTTCTATTAACTCCATCTTCATCTTATTGTGCAAAATACCATGTACAACATGTATAAGTTGATCAATGACTTTCCTCCATACCAAGTATTTATGTCAATTTACCACAATCTCAACTTCATATATCTTTTCATTAATGCCATACACATATATCATCATTTCTTTTATCCTTTCATGAATGTAATTCCCATGTATCGACATCTCTTTTGCTTATACTAGTATATCAAAGTGTTACACCCGTCAGTGTCCACTCAAACTCATCCTTTTTTATACGGGGACCTCAAGCCCATCCTTTTTTAATATGGGGATCTCATCTCTACTCCCATGGAGTACCTACCAAAGTAGGTATTACTCTGCCCAATCCTGTGGGTCACCCACACAAAGTAGTCTCTAGATGGCCATACAGGTCACCTCTTTCTATCATAAATGCTTATTATAAAAGTGCAATGTTTCTTTCAATCATTAATCTCTTATCAAGATTAATCATTTATCATCATCACTATTTAATCCATACCCATATGAGCATTATAAAAAGTAAGTGTAAACATGTAAATTAGCATGTCAAGTACTTTATTAACATAAAACAATAAGAGCAACAACCTATGTTACTATTTACTATTCTACCATACACTTGCCTTCTTAAACATGAGGGACGAATTGATGTGAAGTCGACACCAACCCTAAATTTACCCCTCCTACAGCAAATACCAGTCTCAACAACATGCCATGGCAATACATAAACATCATCGCTTCTACGAGCTTCCTGATCTAACAATCCCCTCTTTACCGGACAGTCCTCCCCTGCTGTCCTAGTAATAAAAATACAAAAACTCTTGACTTAGACGCCCAATCATGGTAAACTATATAAGTTCTGAAATCTACACAAAATTTTATACACTTTCTTAGTTGGTTACAAACCCTAATTAATCCATTTAACCCCTCGTTCTTAACCCCGAAGATTGTTCTATTGTATTATTGGATAGCAGAATTAACAATTTCGTGACTATTAATTTACTGGTCTAAACATAATAAATCATACTTGTTGTGGTTACAGACCAAACAGAGAGAGAGATGGTAGTGGGGAGTGGGAGGATGTAGCGTGTATTCTCCTCCTCTCCCCATGGCCGGTGTTTCATTTATATATACATGAGGAGCGATTTTACAATTATGCCCTTACATCAGTTTATCCCTACTAGGGTATTTGAGTCATTACACGTGTTCTACTCTGTCTTTATAGTCTTCTAACAGCTCGCTGGTTTAGGTGGGGCATCCTACAACAGAGCCTCTCATGGTAAAGGGCTTCACCGGGGCGAAGCCATGCCGCCGAGTCCTTGGCCCCTCCGTCCTGCGCTCGTGAACTTCTCCGGTTTGCATAATCTTAACGTGCCGGGCGTGCATGCCGGCCGGGTGATGTCGAAGTGGTCGCGTGCGCTCCGCCCCTACCCTTCGAACGGGTGGCGCGAGCCGACGCCTGTGGAAGCAGAGGCGCGCGACGCTTCGTCCCCTACCCTTCGAACGGGTGGCAACGAGCTGGCGCCTGTGTCGGCAGAGGCGCGCGCTCCGTCCCCTACCCTTCCAACGGGTGGCGGCGAGCCGGCGCCAAGTCGGCAGAGGCGCGCGCTGCCGCCTTGCCGCTGAGGCTAATGTGACCATGCGGACGGGTAGTGCGCTGAATGGTGGTTGGCTTGCCAGGCGGTATCGCCTGCGTGTAGTGGGCCTTCGCGAGTGGAGTATGCGACGGTTTCCGGCGCACGCGGTGGGTGCGAGCGCCGCACTTACGCACCATTGGTAGTCGAACCGCCCGACATCCGTTTGCGCTTACGCCGGTTGGCATGCCGCGGTTGACGCCCTCCATGCTCGGCGACTCTTCGCTGGTGAGGTCGGTATAAATATGTTGGCGCGGGGCGCTCCTGGTCATCCCTTGCCGCGCCCCGCACTGCTCATGGTTAACTTCTCACATGTAGGCCAACTTTTATTCATCTGCGTTTGATGACTCCGTCCCCTACCCTTCGAACGGTGGCGGCGAGCCGCGCGCCTGTGTCGGCGCAGAGGCGCGCGCTCGTCCCCTCACCTTCGAACGGTGGCGCGAGCCGCGCCCAAGTCAAAATCGAGGCGCGCGCCCGTCCCTACCCTTGAGCAGTGGCGCGAGCCGCGCCGTCGGCCGAGGCGCGCGCGCCGCCCCGACGCCGCCACGCCAAAGGCGGGCTACCGCGTCGTACTATGCCCTCCTGTGGGTGGGGCACGCGGCGGCTTATAATTGGTGCGCCGCGGTATGCCAGGGGTTGCGTGATCGCAACGGCTTGCATTGACTGTCCTTGGTTCTGCGGTCGCGTGCGGCGCGTACCGCCACGACGCCTCGGTCTCAGTTATGGGGAATCGTGCGAGACGGTCTTCTGCACCACTGTGGTTGGGCTCGGTATGCGGACCGTCGCGACGCTTCGAAGGCGGTGAGGTGGCTTAAGATGACCCTGAATCGCGTGCCCCGTGCCTGCGCTCTCCTTTCGCCCGCGACGCCTTTACCCCTTTTTCAATGCATTGCGGCCGCCGCTTCCTCCGCGAAGTGATGGCGCTCGGCAATAATCACGCCCAGCCAGCGGCAACGGCGGTGTTCGCCAGCGGTCATCGCGGCTGTAGGTGAAGTATTCGCTCGGCGAACGCGATCCGGCGATGGCGGACAAGCGGTGGCTGGCGGCGGAGAAGGGGGGCTTGTTTTCCGACGAGCTGGGCCGCTCACTTGTGACCGAGAAGACGATCCAAGGGTTGCTGTGTGAGGGGAAACTATCTGACCGTCAGGCGGTGCGATTGCCTTCCGTCGACGAGACGGAACCACACCCTGAACCGTTGGAGGCTATTGTATTCGTCGCCTTCCTAGACGCAGGGCTCCGCATCCCGGGCGGCGGCGACAGGGCGACGTCTCGCGCCTTCGAACTAGAGTCGCGTAGTCGACCGAACGCCGTGGTTCGGCCCGCCGTATACACCGGCTTTACGCTCGGGGCGTCTGGCCCACTTCGTCTTTATTTGCCTACCGCACGAGGCACGGTTCCGGCCCAAGGATCGGAAGGATGGGGCGCCGTCGAACCGGCGATGTCGGCTTTGTTCTTCGGTCGGGCTGCGCCAAGCTTTTCCCTGCGAACTCCACCCGCGGGAAGTGGGAGTCCCATCGATGAAGCGGTGGTTCTACCACCGTAGAGAGCGGGGCGGCCTCAAGTGTCGCGGACGGCCGCTCGCCTTCAAGACCTCGCCCGAACCACTCGACGACGAGGACGAAGCGAGGCCCGGCGACTCGTAGACTTGGCGGCCCGCTTCAACATGCGCGATCTCGCCGAGGAGTTCGTGATGTATGGCGTGGCGCCGCTATGCGGCGCTTGGCGCCTGCCGCCGAGAGGCGTCGGAGGACAACGTTGAGCCGCTTGTGCACAGACGCGCCGCACCCACCGATCCTCGTAAGTGCCGATCGCCTCTTTCCTGTTCGCGCGGAGTATACTATGTATTCACCCCCCCTTTTCCTTTTGCTTGGACTTAGAGATTAGTCTAGAGGACGTAGAGCGGCTTGCGCGCATGTTCCTCGGGCCGTACACCGGCAGGGAGCATGAGCAGCGCACGTCAGCGACTCCGGCGGCGGGGCTGAGGCGGATAAACCGCGCGTGCGAGGCCCTGGGTCTTGCCATGCCGGATCGCCCTCGTCCATCTTCACAACATCAGGATGTCGGTGCCGCCAAGACGAAGACGCTGTCTCACAAGAGGGGCCGAAGCAAAGCGTCTACCGTGCTTGGTATAGCACCGCCGCCGCGCGCCAACCAGCGACACGGAGTCGGATTCGCAAAGCACGCCGACTGGACTTGAGGCCGAGGACGCCGGGGCGAAGGGTCGTCTGGGCGCGCACGATGGTGGGCTTGCGCAACCGCCGGAGGGAGGAAATCTCATCGCCCGGTGGTCGCCGAGACAGATCCGAGCCCGCAATGACGCCGGCGGCGGCGGTTGTGGTCAGGTCACGCCGATCACGGCCGCCCCGCCGCGAGGCGCAGCCTTCCGCTCGCCACTACGACGCCGTAGGGGCGCCGATCCCCGCCGCCGCGACACCGAGGCGCAATCTTGGCCGTGATCGCCGCGACGTCGGAGGCGCAGCGCCGCCTCCCCTTCGAGGCTCACGGGCCGGGCCTCGCCAATGGTGGTAGCCGAACCCGTGATGCCGCCGTAGGTTACCACCGCGGGCGCCGCCCCTCGTGCGGCATCCGCGGAGCTAATCTCGCAATGTTATCGAGATCGGCGCCGCCCTGCTTCGCTAAGCGGCCGTGCTTGCGACCATAGCTCGGCGACGCCGAGGTTCACCGTGGTGACGAGCGCCGGAGTTTGTGGGACTCGACGCCATACCGAGGTCCTGCGCGCCTTCCCCGCACTTCGTGCCACGCTGCCCACCTCACTGAACGAATCGCGCGACCTCAACCGCGGGGCTTCGCTCCTCGCGGAACCGCCTGCCCCTACGGTCCTCCCGCCACCACCAAGGTAAGTTGACTTATCTGGTATGTTTTCGCTCACGTGGTGTGCTCACGTGCATCCTTACCGCAGCGTCGCTTATTCCGAGGAGGAGCTCACGAGCATGGAGGTTCGGTGCTCTTTGGGGCGAACATCTGCGCCCGCCCGTGGACTTCGCTCTCGCCGAGACGCTAAGGGCGTGGCACGGCATCGCGGACGACGCGCCGCCAATGTCGAGCGGCGCACCGCCGCTTGCACGGGTGGATCGCCTCGGGGGCGCCGAGGTGTCGGGTGCGGGTAAGTACATGCCTAAATGACCACGCCGATCACTCGAGCTTGCGAACGCGCCGCCTCCTGCAGACGCCGTGCTAGGCAGCCCTTCATACGGCTTATATTTAGGCGCAAAGGCGCTGAAGATAGGTCGCGGTCGCCGAGAGCAGCAGCGTGAAGCCGCGAGACCGCCGCCCAAGATGCTCGCGCTCGCCAGCTAGAAGCGGAGCGCGCGGCGGTCGCACGCCGGGAACTTGCTGCGTCGCCCGGAGTCGCTTATAGAGGCAGCGCAGCGAGTTCGCGGTGGAGCGGGGCGGCCTCTGCAGCAAGTCGCTTCGCTAGAAAAGGAGAAAGGCGAACTTGCCTTGCTTCGGCGGAGCGCAACCGAACGCTGACGAGGCTTTGGTTGCATGGGGCGCCCGCAGCGCCGGAGAGCCATCTCGAGGGCTTGTGGCGAAAGTGCCGACCACACCTTCGCCCGAGGAGCCGCCGCGACCCTTCGCTGGATTAAAGATGTCACCGACGCCGCGCGCGCGCCGCGACGCCCTCGCCGGCGACCACTGCGCCTATGTGGCGCCGTGCATGGTCTCGCGCCTCCTCGGCACCGCGGCTGCACACATCGCCGGGCCGGAGGATCTCAATCGAGATGCCCTGTGGGGCCGAGTGATGTCCGCGGGGTTCGTGCCGCCGTCGCGCGCGTCAAATGCTTCTACGAGCGGATCTCGGGACTACGCCGGAGGCCGCCGCGAGTTGAGCTCGGAAGTCCCTTCATGGGAAGGGGAGCCTCGCCAATTTCTCGACGGTCCCACGGCGCGACGAGGGCGACGCTGGGTCTCCGAACCCGCCAAGGCTCACAGTCTTGGTCGGCGTAGCTAGGTGCGGGCGTGCGTTGTCTCGCCCATCCTTTGTTGAATGAACAAAGTGCACACCGCCTCACGAGCCGATTTTGACTTGTGTCCCGAGCAACTTCCTTCTTTGCCGGGGCGCCGCTATGTCGCCTTGCGACCTGGCGGCAGCTTCGACACCGCAAAGGGCCGAGGATTCATTGAACTTTTGGGCAGACGACTTCTTGCGGGTCCCCGCTTTAGCGCGTGTTAAGGACGAGCTCATGGGTAGTGGCCTCACCGCAGCAGTGGATGCCGCCGGGCCTTTGTACCTTTGTGATTTTTCCAATATACATAAGACTCTCCGCACTTCGGATATGCGCTGCAAGTTTCCTCTCGGGTTCACTATCACGCCACACGCCGCGCGGGGCGAGGTCTCTACGCTCGGTGTGCGGCGGGCGGCGATAGCGCTGAGGCTCCATCCGCCCACCGAGGTGGACGTGTTGACGCTCCCGGGCCTTGTGCGACGCCCACCGTGGTTGGCGTGTTGGTTTCTGGTAGGATAGCGTGTAGAGGCGACCCGGCGTCGTGTCCTTCCGTAGTCCGTAGATTGGCGCGCGAGGCGAAAGTGCGTGCACATTGCGCTCTCCCGCCGCGCGGGGTAGCCTCGGTGTACTTCACGCCCGCCCCTACCCTTCGAGCGCGGCGGCAGAGAGCCGGCGCCGTCGGCGAGGCGCGCGCTCCGCCCCTTCAGCATCCCCGTGGGAGCGACCTGTGCGCTGCAGTGCGCCATCCGGCCGGCGGGGAGCGCGACATTATCCACGCCTCGCTCCGCCGAGCACGCGGAGGGCACTCACACTTTATTTAGACTCGTAGAGTGCGCGGGATCGCGCCCACGCCTTATTTATACTCGGGAGTACGATAGGGACGAGGTCCTGGCGTGCGCGAGTTCGCGTCTTGTTTAGACTCGTAGAGTGCGCAGGAGAGCATCCGCGTTTTCTTCTTTTTATAGTCCGTGGACTCGCGCGCGCGAGGTAAACCTCGACGCCACATCTTTTTAGAGTCCGTAGATCGGCGCGTGAGGTGAACCTCGACGCCACGCCTTATTTAGGTCCGTGATCGGCGCGCGCGGAGGTAAACCTCGACGCCACGCCTTATTTAGAGTCCGTAGATCGGCGCGTGGCGGAGGTAAACCTCGACGCCACGCCTTATTTAGAGTCCGATCGCGCAGGCGAGGTAAACCTCGACGCCACGCCTTATTTAGAGTCCGTGATCGGGCGCGTGCGAGGTGAACCTCGACGCCACGCCTTATTTATACTCCGTGGAGTGCGTCGCGGCGCCCCCGCATGTCCTGGTTTATACTCGTGCTCGCTACCTTTGGCTACGGCGAGTGCACACGCGACGCGCGACTTCAATTTATACTCGCCTCGCACTTCGCTACGGCGAGTGCACACGCGAACGCGCGCTTTGGTTTATACTCGGGCCCGCTACCTTTGGCTACGGCGAGTGCACACGCGAACGCGCGACTTCGATTTATACTCGATCCGCACTCGCTATGGCGAGTGTACACGCGAACGCGCGTCTTTGGTTTATACTCGTGCCCGCCACCTTTGGCTACGGCGAGTGCACACGCAAACGCGCGACTTCGATTTATACTCGCCTGCGTACTGCTACGGTGAGTGCACATGAACGCGCGTCTTTGGTTTATACTCAGGCCCGTCACCTTTGGCTACGGCGAGTGCACACGCGAACGCGTCTTTGGTTTATACTGCACCCATACCGGGCTACGGGCGAGTGCACACGCGAACGTCGCGCTTTGGTTTATACTGTGCCCGCTACCTTTGGCTACGCCGAGTGCACACGCGAACGTCGATTTCCGGTTTTGAGCGCCCGAGCGCGTAGCGTATGCCGTGTCTCCGCGCGACCTTCGCCGCATTTTGATGCATAATAACTAGCAATGAGCGATAACCGGAAACTTTATTGCCTTCCCGTTTGCGCGGGTGAGCAATTACAAAGAGGATAGACTAACCGCTTGTCCTCTGGCGCGCCGGAGCCTCTAGTGGTCGAGCTATCCGTAGGCCCGCCACCGCCTTTCAATGACGCCGCGGGACTTCCGCCTGCGGTGCCGAATTCTAAGATTGTCGTTGAGCCGCGACGCCGATACCGTACCGTTCGATCGCGCCGCCATATCTTGGTCGCCATGGATGGTAATGATAGTCCGCGCCCCGAATCTTCATGCATAGATAGCCGCGGTGCGGCACCGCACCGAAGGAGTTGAGGATTGGGCGCCCTAGTATGGTATTGTAGGGGTACGAGGTCGACCACGCCAAAGGTAGCATCTTCGCCCGCACATTGTCGTCTTGGCCAAACGAAACTTGGAGGCATATTCGCCAAGCGCGTAGGGCCGTCCCCAAGCCTTGCGGGGAACTCCCGAGGCCCTAGACGGCTTCGAGGATCCCCATCCGGCCGAAGGCGCCGCAAACAATACATTTGCGAGCTACTCCGCTCTCGAGGGCACGCCCACGCCCCATCCCGCGATGATGACCCGGATGATTAGGGGTCCTAGTGAGAAAGTCTACACCTCGGGCATCCTCGGGTGTGAACGTGACTTCGCACTGTGCCCATCGGTGGTGCTTGGCGCTGGTACGCCGCCACGTGATGTAACCTTCGCGCATAGGCCTTCGCTGCCGTCGAGGCGAACTCCAGCCGCAGAGCCTCCGGATATGACGTTGATGACCTGCGGTGTGTTGCCTCCGGGCCGCAATCGCAGGAGGCCCTCCCGGCCGCCGCACGTGAGCTCGGATCCGCAGGGGCCTTCCGGGCTGTACTTTTGCCCCGAATCGCATGGGGCTTTGTACGGGAGCTGGACGTGGGCCACCACAGCGCTCGGTTCATGTCCTAGTAACGCCTCGCAGAGCGCCGCAATGAGACGCACGAGCGCAGTGTCGTGGGTGTCGGCCGTGACTTCACACCATAGCCCATGCCGCCGGCCGTCGTAATCTCCTCGCTCGCTATCGCGCCCGCCACGCCGCGACTTCTCGGCCTCGGCGCCCGATTGCCACGACCGCGAAGACGCCGAACCGCCGATGTCGAAGACAAAGTGGCCCCGCCGCGACTTCGTTGTCCTCGCTGACCTATTGGATGGCCTTTGCGGGCTTCATCGCGGTCGGCCAGCGCCCTGACGACTCGCGCGCGCTTGCCCTTCAAGAGTCATCCTGGGCGGATCTTCGACTCTTGTCGAGCCACCGCCCGTTAATATCGAGTCATCACCCGCTCGGCGCATTCTCCATCTTGTCGAAGAGCTTTGCCACCGCTTGATTGGCTTCGCGCTGTACTCGCCATCGGACCGGGCGAGGCCTTGTATGGTGCGCTGACGACGGTGGTCTCGTTAACGCCCTTAACTTGGCAACGATCTTCGCCAAGCGCTGAAGTAGTCCCCGAGCCCGAGGGTTTCGCCACGGCGAAGAGTTGATCCGCGTCGACTCGCCGACGTAGTTTCCGGAAGTTGTTGTGAGGTGGCCGCGAGCTGCTCCCACGCCAGATGGAGTTCGACTCTATGGTAAAAACCGTGACAGCGCCACTCCTCGCAACGCGAGGGGAGCCCTTCGCTTTGTGGTATCGTTTCCACCCGCGCCTCGACGGCGGTTTCATACACGCGCATTTAACTCGCGGGGTCCGACGCCTTGAACGCTCGATGACGCTGGGAACTTGAAGTCTTCGCCATTCCGCTGGCCGCAATCCCGCCGAGCGAGGACTCGGATCGACGCGCCGCAGCGGGCGCGATCGATGTGGGCGCCACGATCGCCCGCCTCTCCGGCTCCGGCCGCGCGACCATCGGGCGCGCCATCGCCCGAGCCTCTTGCATGTCTCGAACAGCCTTCGCGAAGATCTCCGAGCTCCGCCGAACGCTTGAGGAGCCACCAAGAGGCGCTTTCCGCAGCCGCGGTAGGCCACCGCGCGCCCGGCGGCGAAGCTCGGATGGTAACTATCGCTCTCGAGGTCCCAGCGCCGACCGCTTCATTACGCTACCACCATCCATCCGTCCGCGCACCGCGAGCGCGGCGCGCGGGTGGCGGGTCGGTTGTCGCCGTGGCGTGGCGGGGTCGGTTATCGCCGCGGCGGTGGCGGGTCGGTTGTCGCCGCCGCGGTGGCGGGGTCGGTTGTCATCGCCGCGTGGCGGGTCGGTTGTCGCCGTTGCGTGTGTCGGGGTCGGTTGTCGCCGCCGCGGTGGCGGGTCGGGTTGTCGTTGTCGCGCGAACGCCGACGCCGCGCGCGCGCAGGCGGACGCCGAGGCCCCGTGTTCATGCGCCGCCCGACCGACCGTCTTCCTTCCTTCGCCGCCGCCGATGAAGCTTTTTCGCCATCTTTTTCTTGATCTTCGGCTTGTCCTCGCCCTCCCACGGACGGCGCCAATGTTGTGGTTACAGACCAAACAGAGAGAGAGATGGTAGTGGGGAGTGGGAGGATGTAGCGTGTATTCTCCTCCTCTCCCCATGGCCGGTGTTTCATTTATATATACATGAGGAGCGATTTTACAATTATGCCCTTACATCAGTTTATCCCTACAAGGGGTATTTGAGTCATTACACGTGTTCTACTCTGGTCTTTATAGTCTTCTAACAGGCCTGCTGGGTTTAGGTGGGGGCCATCCCTACAACAATACTATTTCTAAAATCTATAGAAAATTATCTACCCTTCTTTACTTATACTCAAAATTTAATCTGGCCATATACTAGGCCCAAATTGCAACTTACCATGGCTGCGTCCAGCAACGATCGAATTCTGGACAATAGCCTTCACAGGGCCATAACTTCTAAACCACTCAACCAAATCTCATATTCTTGCATTATATGAAAACCTAAAACAATTATTAACAACTGCATGTAGAGAAAAACCCCCTTGTTTTCCATATTTTATTTTTTAATCTATGAATCACCACAACAACGTCTAGTCACAACGATTCAGTGGACAGCGAGATTGCAAATAAAATAAATATTTATATCTCCAACAAATTGTTGTGAATAAATCACTCGGACTCCGATTTCGAACCGGACCCTCTGTATTATTCTGACTAGTACGGATCAAAGCTAGTGCCACGCTAAAGCGTAAACGATTTCATAATCAGCAACGTGTTATTAAAATAATTAAGAGTACTGACCGGAAGGTCTCATTATTACATATGAGGTCTCAAGACCTCACACACAGAACACAGCGGAAGCAAAATAAACTCGGTGAAGACCCATCAATACGCCACAGGTAATTGACTGGGGAAGCGCGACCTAGAATTCCTGGAATCCTTCGTCGAAGCTACCGGTGAAGTAGTCGTAGTCACCTTCTTGAGCTTCATATTCTTCTGAGATTTATGTTTGAGTGCAGCATGTGAGTACATAAAGTACTCCGCAAGTCTTGGAAAAAATGCAATAGATGCAAGGCTTAACAAAGGAAGGCTATATGGTTCTTTTGCACAAAGCAATATTTTGTTTCAATTACTACTAATTATTTTTTTGAAGGCATCAAGTTAATCAAATAAATGTTTTAACAAAACTAATATTAACTTAATAGTGAAGGTTCCATCTACCAACACTAACTAACCAATTACAATTGATCAAGTTTAAAACTGCGGTTCCATCCACCCTCTCGCTCCAATCGCCAGATACCCTTCCGAGAGTTCCTCCACTCTCGAATACAAAAACTTTGATTTTAAAACCAAAACCAGAAATCTACCATGTGAATGCATTCCTTGCCCGCCTTGCCCGTGGGCACCGCTATTCGAATAGTTTGACACTCGCAGAGGTTGTACAACTTACCCCTAAGAGACAAATTATCTTAACAAATACCATGCTTCCTTTGGCATGAGACACGATAAATTATCACAAAGCCTTTACCTCACTCTAGACTAGCTAGACACCACCCGCCGAGGTTTCACCACAGTATGGGTTAAATTTGCCCAATCCAAGCCCCTCTTGCGCCATATGAGTACAAGAAATCGCCCTCACCGTGAATAACCAAGAACTCCTGGCACCCACTTTCCACTAGTGGCACCCGAACTAGACTATCATGAGTTAATCACTAGGTCGCACCCATATAGACTTAGGTTGTACAAGAGTGCTCACCGACAAACACAAGCGTCGGTCCCACTGACTAGGTGGAACATACACTTTACAAGATCTCGTGCTTCTGCACCAACCCAAACCAACCATCCACCCTAATCTAAACTAATTTCCACATTTTATTTTATTTTAAAAGAGCAGTGGCAACTCCAATTACCACCAAACTTTGGAAACACAAGTTATTACGATAATGCATAATTTCCCATTTTTTTCAAGATTACAAGGGTATTACATAGCATGACTAAGCATTAAACTACCATTCTAATATCCACAAATAATTATGATACTCTCATTATTGAGACAAAGGAAATTCTAGGGTTACAGAGGTACATGGCATTCAAATTCAATTGAGGGCATAACAAGGTTGGATATAACTAATGCCTTAAGATTTGAATTAATATTTTATATAAATAGCAATGCACATAATTTAAAATAATTAAAATATTTCAAAATCATAGGTTCAAGATGATCAAAGGAGACTTGCCTTCTTGCATGCTCTCGAGGTCTTCCTGCTGCGGAGTGGAGAGGTCTTCAACAACGTTGGATTCTACATGAGAAAAGACAGAGCAACAAAACAAATAAATAAAAATAAAATTTAAATAAACTCAAAAATTCAAATATAGGCCATATTTGGATAGATTATGATTTTAGAAGAATTTAGAAATTTGAATGGCTCAATTTGGAGTTAAAATGAGAAAGTTATGCTCATTTGAAAATCTCAGATTGAATAAATCAAGAAATTCCCAAATTTCTGACAGGTGGGGCCCACTGGAATATTTCAATTTTAATCTTTTATTTTTATTCTGAGATTATGACAGGTGGGGCCCACTGGTCAGTGAGCCCACGAGATTAGCCTCTGACATGTGGGACCCACTGGACAGTGAGCCCACTGGCTCAGCCTCTGACAAGTGGGACCCACTGGACTCTGGGCCCACTTGTCAGTGACCAGCGCAGAGGGGTGGGGCCCAGACGACCGTGGCCCACGCAGACGGCGGACGCTGACGTGTGGGGTCCACTTGTCAGCGCGAAAAAATTGAAGAAAGGCTCAACTCGCCGCGGCGGAGCGTGGGCTCGAACGCGCGAGGAACCGAGGGGAGGAGAGAGCGCACGATAACTGGGCCGGGTGGGAGGCTTTGCCTACCCATATAGGGCAACAAATCCTTTTGAGGTACTCGCGAGGGGAGGTCGGAAGGTGGCCGAGGCGTGGCGCGGTGGCGGGTGTGGCGAGAGGTTCGTGATGCCCAAAATGCGATCCCAGTGCGAAGGTGAATCCGACGATGGGGCGGCGAGGTCCGGGGCGAGCGGAGGTGGCCGTGGCGAAGAGGTGGCGAGCGAGCTCTGGTGCTCGGGCGACGCGCCCCGAGGCGGGAGGTTCGGCCGAGGTGCTAGGGAGGATCGCACGGACGTGAGGAAGCTCGGGGGTGGCGACGGTGGGCTCTGGGGAAGACCGAGGCGACGGCGATTGCTCGCCGGAGCACTTACCGGGCGCGCACGGGGAGCTCTCGGTGCGGCGGCGCTCGGGGCTCGGGAAGAGAGGTGGAGAGCGGTGGGAGGTGGTGCGGCGGGAGGGGAGGCCGGGGGGGGCTATTTATAGGGGCGAAGGGGGAGCAGGGGAGCGGCAATCGCTCGCCGGTGCTGGCGGCCGGAAAAAGGAAGGGAGAGGGGAAAGAAGGAAATAGGGGTTGGGGAAGGAAAGGAGGCACGAGGTTGGAGGGATTCGGTCGCGGTGGCGCTCGGGGATTCCAAAACCGGAGGGAGAGGGCAAGGAAAGACCGGATCCGCGGGGGAATCGGTCGCCGGCGCAAAGAAGGAAAGAGGGGAAGAAAGGAAGGCGCTCTCTGGGAGACGACGGATCCGACAGCGGGGCCTGTGGCAACGGAGTGGGCGTGGCATCACGCGGCGGCCCGCGGGTCAGAGAGGTGAGGGGAGCGAGGGGCGGATCGCAGCAACGTGGTCCAGAGGCGGATCGAGCGGCGGATGCGGATAAGTGGAAGGGGGCGGTGGATCGGGCCAGGCGCGGGGATGCGGCTCATCCGGCCGCCCACGCGCCGGCGAGGAGGAGAGGAAGGCGGGCCGGGCCGACAGCGCCCGCCACAGCGAGAGAGAGAGAGCGCCAGATTGGGCCGGGCGCGACGTGGGCGGATCTAGGCCGCCCACGCGTCGGAGGAGGTGGAAGGGATTTTTAATTTTTTAGAATTTGATTTTTATTTTCGTAAAGGCTAGAAATTATTTAGGCCTCAAAAATACGAAAATACCTCCAAAATTCCAGAAAAATTCACGTAAGCTCTGGACAACAAGATTTCGACAAAGAAGCGCGAGGTCCCGATGGGCGAGCCGACGTGATCAACCACCCACCCGCTCTCGACAACAAGCGTGAGGGTGCCGATGCAACCGTAGCTCGATACCCTGAGGCAATGCCTACGAAGAAATCAGTGAAGTCGAGCGCCGAAGGTGTGCCGCTCGCCGAGGCGATGCCTACGAGGCGCGTGAAGTCGAGCATCAAGACGCGTGCCATCCCGCCGAGGCGATGCCTACGCAGGCGACGGCGTCGAATGCCAAGACATGCCGCCCCGACGAGGATGCCTACGAGGCGACGCGCGGAGTTGAGCTCAAGACGTGCCGCCCCGCCGAGGGGATGCCTACGAGGCGACGCGGCGAGTCGAGTGCCAAGACGCGCCGAGCGCCAAGGTGTGTCGCCCGCCAAGGCGATGCCTACGAGGCGACGGCGATCCAGCGCAAAGACGCGCCGCCCCGCCGAGGCGATGCCTACGAGGCGACAATGAGTCCCACGCCGAGGACGCGGCCGTCCCACCGAGGCGATGCCTACGAGGCGACGGCAGAGTCGAAGGCCAAGACGTGCCGCCGAGCGCCAAGACGTGTCGCCCCGCCGAGGCGATGCCTGCGAGGCGCATACCGAGTCGAGCGCCAAGACGGCTGTCCCGCCGGGATGCCTACGAGGCGGATGGCGGAGTCGAGCTCAAGAGGTGCCGCCCGCCGAGGCGATGCCTACGCAGGCGACAGCCGAGTCGGCGCCAAGACGCGCTGCGCGAAGCGCCGAAGACGCGCCGCCCCCGAGGCGATGCCTACGAGGCGACAATGAGTCGAGCGCCAAGACGCAAGCCGCCCGACGCAGGATGCCTACGAGGCGGATGGCGGAGTCGAGCTCTGAAGACGTGCCGTCCTGCCGAGGCGATGCCTACGAGGCGGACAACGGAGTCGAGCGCCGAAGACGTGCCGTCCTGCCGAGGCGATGCCTACGAGGCGGACACCGGAGAGCTAGGGCTCTACGCACACAGAGGCAGAGAGGCGACATTGCCGTTCCCCAACGTTCGAAAAGAGTGCCCGCAGAGAGCAGGCGCTACGCACACAGGCAGGGAGGTGGCACTGCCGTTCCCCTACCTTCAAAAAGAGTGCCCGCGGAGAGCGGGCGCCTGCGGCGTAGGCCGAGGGCGCTACGCACACAGAGGTAGGGAGGCGACACTGTCGTTCCCCTACCTTCAAAAGGAGTGCCCGTGAAGAGCAGGCGCTTGCGGCGTAGCGCTACGCACACAGAGGCAGGGAGACGGCACTGTCGTTCCCCTACCTTCAAAAGGAGTGCCTGCGGAGAGCGGGCGCTTGCGGCGTAGGCTGAGGGCGCTACGCACACAGAGGTAGGGAGGCGACAATGCCGTTCCCCTACCTTCAAAAGGAGTGCCCGTGAAGAGCGGGCACTTGCGGCGTAGGCCGAGGGCGCTACGCACACAGAGGCATTGAGGCGGCACTGCCGTTCCCCTACCTTCAAAAGGAGTGCCCGCGCGAGCGGACGCTTGCGGCGTAGGCTGAGGGCGCTACGCACATAGAGGCAGGGAGGCGGCACTGCCGTTCCCCTACCTTCAAAACGAGTGCCCGTGGAGAGCCGACGCTTGCGGCGTAGGCCGAAAGCGCTACGCACACAGAGGTAGGGAGGCGACACTGACGTTCCCCTACCTTCAAAAGGAGTGCCCGCGGAGAGCGGGCGCCTGGGGCGCAGGCCGAGGTCGCTACGCACATAGAGACAGGGAGGCGACACTGTCGTTCCCCTACCTTCAAAACGAGTGCCCGCGGAGAGCGGGCGCCTGCGGCGTAGGCCGAGGGCGCTACGCACACAGAGGTAGGGAGGCGACAATTCCGTTTCCCTACCTTCAAAGAGTGCCCATGAGAGCGGTGCTGGCGAGGGCCGAGGGCGCTACGCACACGCAGGCAGTGGAGGCGGCACCGCATTCCCTACCTTCAAAAGGAGTGCTCGCGGAGAGCGGGCGCTGGCGGCGGGCCGAGGGCGCGACGCACACAGAGGTAGGGAGACGACACTGCCGTTCCCCAACCTTCAAAAGGAGTGCCCGTGAAGAGCGGGCGCTTGCGGCGTATGCCGAGGGCGCTACGCACACGAGGCGAGGAGGCGGCACCGCTGCCTCTACCTTCAAAAGGAGTGCCCGCGAGAGCTGGCGCTGCGGCGTAGGGCGAGGGCGCTACGCACATAGAGGCAGTGGAGGCGCACCGCTGCCCCTACCTTCAAAACGAGTGCCCGCGAGAGCGGGCGCTGCGCGAGGCCGAGGGCGCCACGCACACGAGGCAGGAGGCGCACACGTTCCCCTACCTTCAAAGGAGTGCCCGCGAGAGCGGCGCTGGGCGAGGGCGAGGTCGCTACGCACACGAGACAGGGAGGCGACACCGCTGCCCTACCTTCAAAAGAGTGCTCATGACACGGGCGCTGCGGCATAGGCCGAGGGCGCTACGCACACAGAGGTAGGGAGGTGACACTGCCGTTCCCCTACCTTCCAAAAGAGTGCCCGCGGAGAGCGGGCGCCTGCGTCGTAGGCCGAGGGCGCTACGCACACAGAGGTAGGGAGGCGACACTGCCGTTCCCCTACCTTCCAAAAGAGTGCCCGCGGAGAGCGGGCGCTTGCGTCGTAGGCCGAGGGCGCTACGCACACAGAGGCAGGGAGACGGCATTGCCGTTCCCCTACCTTCAAAAGGAGTGCCCGCCGAGAGCGGGCGCCTGCGGCGTAGGCCGAGGTCGCTACGCACACAGAGGCAGGGAGGCGACACCGCCGCCTCTACCTTTAAAAAGAGTGCCCATGAGAGCGGGCGCCGCGGCGGCGACCGAGGGCGCGCGCACACGCTGGTAGGGAGGTGACACTGCCGTTCCCCTATCTTCAAAAGGAGTGCCCGCGGAGAGCGGGCGCCTGCGGTGTAGGCCGAGGTCACTACGCACACAGAGGCAGGGAGGCGACACTGCCGTTCCCCTACCTTCAAAAAGAGTGCTCATGAGAGCGGGTGCTACGCACAGCAGCGAGGCGTGCATCGCTGCCCTACCTTCAAAAAGAGTGCCCATGAGAGTGGCGCTGCGGCGTAGGACGAGGGCGCTACGCATACGAGGGCGTGGAGGCGGCACCGCTGCCTCTACCTTCAAAGGAGTGCCCGCGAGAGCGGCGCGCGGCGTAGGGCCGAGGGCGCTCGCACACGAGGTAGGGAGGCGACACCGCCGCCCCTACCTTCAAAAGGAGTGACCGCGGAGCTGGGCGCTGCGGCGTAGGCCGAGGGCGCTACGCACACAGAGGTAGGGAGGCGACACCGCTGCCTCTTCCTTCAAAGGAGTGCCCGCGAGAGCGGGCGCCGCGCGCGAGGCCGAGGTCACTACGCACACGCAGGCAGGAGGCGACACCGCTGCCCTACCTTCAAAAGAGTGCCCGCGGAGCGGGCGCTACGCACACGTGCGAGGCGGCACCGCTGCCTTCTACCTTCAAAAGAGTGCCCGCGAGAGCGGGCGCCGCGCATAGGCCGAGGGCGCCACGCACACGCAGGTAGGGAGGCGACACCGCCGGGTGGGGTGGTTGATCACGCCGGCCGCCCATCGGGACCTCGCTAGCTGGCATGCCGAGGAGTATGTTGTAGGGTGGCCCAACCCCGTGATCGGGCGTGCAACTAGTCCAGCATGTAATAGGCCCAATAGTGTAGAGGAATATACCAGTGTAAATATACCAATGTACCCCCATCCTTTGTATGTACTAAGGGGTAGAATGGGGATTTCTCATTCTACCCCACTTATATATATAAGCCCCTAGGAGGGGTAGGGGAGACAGATTCCTCTCATTCTCACCAACCATCCACAGATCCGGCTCCCTCTTCCTCTTCTACTAGTCCCCTCCTTCTCTGTTTGGCCTGTAGCCACAACATCTAGCCTATAATTCTCACATGTTCCCCACTAAAAACCATCGGAAGATCCATCTAGTCAAAGAAATAGCAAAGGGAAAAGGTTTGGATTAATACCCTAAGAATGGGATGTCAAAATCGGTGCGAACGTGAAAACCCATCTACCTTCTCCTCCTTTTCCTTCTCTTCTTCTCTCCTCCTTCCTTCTTCTTCTTGTCCTGCTTCTCTTTTTTTCTTGTCACTGGTTCCCTTGCTTTTGTCTTTGCCTTGGCCACACAGTTCCCATGTGGCACAAATCAATCGGCAACAAGCCATGCTAGGCAACAAGTACCTAGTACTGGTGACAGCAACAACCCTAAGTGGCAGGCAGTGGCAACAGCACACACACATGTAGTGGCAGAAAGGCAACATGCATGCATGCAGACGAAGCACAGGCTTGGCCAGTAGCCCATGTCACAGCGTGCAGCAGCTCTGCAGTAGGCTCATGCGGGAGTATGCATGGCGATGCTGCATAGGCCATGGCCATGACTTGCATCGTGAGGGCAGGAGGCACGCCTGGTCGCGGCGGTGGTGCTAAGCCTACACACAGGAGAATTTGGATTAGGTTAAGTAAGTAACAAGGGTTAGGGTTTATATTAATAGTCTACTTTGGTTCAAACCTTAACTCAGATTAAGCTTCCATTAGAACTAGATTAACCAATACTTGGCCCCTTAGGCCCAATTAGAGCTAGTATTAGAATTTTTATCTTATTAATTTACACCTAAAATTTAGGGGTGCCACATCTCTTATGCCCAACATGCAAGGACACACTCATACGCACGTTGTGACTAAATCGGTCATGGATTTCTTTTTTCTTTCTTTATTTCTTTCTTGCGATCCAAAGACTTGGGGTAATACAAAAAAGGGTTTGGGACATTACATTCTCACCCCTAAAAGAATTAGTCCCCGAATTCTACTTCTACCCATTCTTCTTGCAAGAATTGAATCCCTTTTAGTAAACTTCTGGGTGCAAACTGCCTCACAAAAAGAAATCCAAAATGAACAATGGAATACCAAAGGTCATCTTTTCTTTTCAAGGCACAAAAAAAATGCAAATGCACTATTTCTCATTAACACAAGGAACTCTTCCTTTATCTCTTATATGATTCCTTCACTTTGTGGGGACCATCTCTTTAACATGGGGAGAAGCGCATGCAATACTCATTAAACCAACTCTCTTTCAAAACAATCCACTCTGAAAATTAACCATTCACTTCAAAACTATTCCACTTCCCAAATAAGTAGTTTGCAATTAAAAACCACATAAGTTAATGGTAAAATCACTCAAATGCCCAAAATAACAATTCCCCTTTCTAGGAAGGAAAAGGATCATGAGTAACACCATGAAACCTACTTTATTTTACAATTGACACTGGACATAAACACATAAATCAAACAAGAACCAAGAGGGTAAGCACTGCCCCCGGAAAGACATACTTTTCTCAATTTTAAGGTATAGTTTTTCTCTTGAATCATGAAATTCCAAAATATCACATGTCATACACTATTTTTTTTGGCAACTTGAAAGTTAAACTCAAAATTATTATGAGGTCTATGCAAATATAGAGAAACTCTACTACACAAATCACTAAGTGCACTAGCAAAACTCCTTCACAAAAGTAATATCATTCATAATTAATTCTGAATGCACTTAAATATAGATCTCCCATTGAATCCTATCAACTTAATTCTTTGAAGGATAATCATGCTCAAAATTTCAACACACACAGATATCACAACCAAATAAACCCTATCATTGATTAACGCCATATTAACTTCATCTCTGTAACAGCCCAGGTTTTTCTGGAAATAAAAATATATAATTAAAAATATTGAAATTAAAAATCTGAATTAAAATAAGTATTTTTGTGCCCAAGTTTTAAATTTGGTTTGCCCTGGATTTTCTGTTTTTGAAAAAGCTGGATTTGAAAAGCATTTTCAGAAAAAACCTAAAAATATTATTAAATAAAATAATATTTTGATTTTCTATAAAAATCTTATGTCAAATTAACCATTTGGAGTTATTTGGCTCTTATTTGATTTTTCAGAGTTTTCTGGAGTTTAAAATGTATTTTTGAAATTAAAAAGTATTTTGAAATATGAAAATTAAATACCAATATTAGTTGGAAATATTTTTATTAAGTCCAAAATGTCTCCAGGAGATTCTATGAATTTTTCTGGGATTTTTGGAGTTTATTTCATATTTTTCTGAGCTCATTTGAATTTATGAGGCTTTTCTGAAAAATCCAAAATCAGAAAATGAAATTAAAATCCCCTCCCCTCTCCCACCGGCCGCCACGTGGACGGCTAGATGCTGCCCACGTCAACCCTCCTCGCCGCCATCCGAGCGTCGCCCCCATCCCGCCTTGCTCCCTCCTCCGCTCGCCACGTGTGTGCTCTGGATTGCGCCACATCGCCCCTCTTCCTCGGCCGCCCGATCCGCCCCTCTTCCCCCGCGTGGCGACATCTCCGCCGCCTGAGCCTCTCCCTCTCTCTAGCCGCATGGCCCCACATGTCGGCACGCCACCCCGCTCTACTCTCTCTTCCTTCCTGGCCCCACCCGCCAGCGCCTCCTCCCTTCCGCCTCTCTCTGCCGCTGGGGCCCACCGGTCAGCTCCGTCTTCCACCCCGCCTCCTCCTTCCTCCCGCGCCGCCGCCGCCCGCAACGGCCACCCCGCCCTACCCGGACGCGCCCCCACGTCGGCTCCCCTCGCGCGTCATGGCCCTTCGTGCGCCGCACGCCCCGCCTCCCCACGACCCGCCCCTCGCCCCACCTCCTTCCCAATCCGCGGCCTCCGCAACCGCCGCCACGACCCCACCTCCCGGCGAGAAATTCTCGGCACCTCCTCCTCCCGCCCCTATAAATCCCTCCAAGCCGCCTCTCCCGCACTTCACCCTCGCCACTCCTCCTCCCGAAGCGCTCCACCGCTGCCGCGCTTGCGCCATCGCCTCGCGCCGCTTCAAGCCGGCGAGCAATCGCCGCCGCCCGCGAGCCTCGCGCCGGCAGACGCCACCTCCGGCCGCGCCTCGACCCGGCCGCCTCATCCGCGCTTCTCGCCACCGAGCTCGCGCCGCGTAAGGCCCGAACCGCCGCTCTCTCGCCGTCGGCCGTCTCGCTCGCCGCGGTAAGCACCGTGCCTCCGGGTTCCTCGGTCCCCTCTCCTTCGCCGCCGCGCGCTCGCCGCCGTGGCGAGCCGCCTCGAAGCGCCTCGGCCGGTGCCACCGCTCGCCAGCGTGGACGCCACGCGGCCACCAAGTGGCAGCCACCTCAGCGCCACGTCGGCACTACTCCGCCCCGTCAGCGCCACCTCAAACCCCCGCCACCTCAGCGCCTTCCCCCTCTCAGTGGACCTGGTCCATGGACCAAGGGCCCACCGGTCAGTCGCCCCCTCTCGGGCTGACGTCATGCTGGCGTCATAAGTCCCTTTTCCTGTAGAAAAATAATCCGGCCGAATATAAAATCCTCTGCTGACGTCATAATTCCCAATTTCCTTTATAAAAATAATTCCAGAAATTCCCTTTTTCCATTTTCCCTCTTCTCAAACTTCCCGGAGCCCGTTCTCCTTCGTTCTAACTCCGATTTGGCCCATTCAAATTTCTAAATTCATCAAAAATTCCCCTCTATCCATTTCTAGCCTCAATTCAAATATTTTAAGTTAATTTGAATTTATTTTGAATTTATTTGAATTTGGTGGGTTATTTTCACGTGTAGACTTCGACGATTCGGGAGATTTCTTCGACGAAGATTTGTGCAAATTTGAAGAGCAAGGCAAGTCACCCTCCTTGATCATGTTGATCCCAGTTTTCAAAATAAAATTATGTTGATTTAAATTATATTGCATGCATATGTTTATTCAACGTATTTCAATTCAGTTTTAAATTTAGTTATTGCCTACTTGTTAATTCCTCCATTGTTATTGAATCCCTTATACCTTGTCACCCTAGATTCAAACTCTAGTTAATACATTAGTGTTGGCTAGAGAGTTTAATCAAATGCTTAGCCCTGCTTAATCGTATAATTTTGTTTTGGGATATCTTTCACATAAAATGATGACCCTGTTTACATAAAATGATATGTACTCTTGACTTTGGTGAGTCAAGGAGGTTTATGAAATATTTTGAAACAAAATATAAAACCAGTTTAGACTTAGGCAATTGGTTAGAGTGGTGGGTGCAGGCATGCCCGTTGGTTGGAGCCGCAGTGGTTGATTGTCGCACACGGTATGTGGTTGGGCTCGAGTCAATTAAGGACCGGTCCGTGAGCTCTTCGTTGCAAAGCCCTAATCGTACTACCACATGGTCGGTATGGGACACCAGGTGAATAATTTGTGAAGTCCCAACTGAGTCGAGTCGTAGGTTGAAAGTGAGCGTGGTTGGTGCCATGTGAAGTCTCACTTGGCGGCGTGCTTAAGCCATGAGAAGTCTCGTCTAGGCTCAAGAGGGGTCCCGATGCAGTGAATTCCTTCTCGGGTGAAACCTTAGAGTTGGCTCGGCGAGTTGAAGGCTTTGCATTGTAAAGGCCTTGTCATGACTCATCGCCGCACACCTAAGGAAGTGTGTAATCGCGTGGCAATATGGGATGATCGTGTCTTGTGGGTAAAGCTGTACAACCTCTGCAGAGTGTATAATCTATCCTGGATAGCCGTGCCCACGGTCATGGGCATGCTGAGTAAAAGTTTTTCATGGATTAGATTTTGATTTTCAAAATGTTTTTGAAAACCTTGCGAATGGATGGAATCCGTGAGAGATTGAAAACCTTGCGGATGGATGGAATCCGTGAGAGATTGAAACCTGGTGGATGGATGGAATTCATCAGAGTTGCGCAGTGAAAGCGTGTGGATGGATGGAATCCATACGTGAGCTTTTGAAAAGATGGTCCGAGTGGGATGCCCGTGGATAGGTTGGTGTATGGTCGGAGCCTGCACTGACGGTAATATTTTCAATTACAAGTATTGTTTTTTTACTTACTGTATTAAATTCTGCTATTTCAATCTATCTATTGTATTTCTTAAATGTTGTTTTATGCAAACTAACCATATAAGCCTTCCTTTGAAGCCTTTATCATTATGTTGCATTTTCCCGGGTGACTTGCGGAGTACAAGTTTGTACTCATCTTGCTTTTTCCACACAGAGAAGGAAGACGTTAACTACGGTGAAGATCTGGACGAATAGGCCGCGTCTTCTCGCCGCTTGCCTGTGGCGAGCTTGGGCTTCGCTATCTATCAGTTTGCTTCCGCAGTTATTTCCTTTATTTATTTTTGCCAATGGGCATTGATGTAAGACTTGGCCATAAGACCGTACCCTTTATTTAATAAAATCAGTCATTTGTGCTTGGTATTTATCTTTGTTGTTACTGTGTGCACTAGCTGATCCTGGACTAGTGCGATTTACACAGAGGATCCAGGAGTCGTTACTCCGGGTTCCGACAATCTCCATTACCCACAATTTAAGACAGAATCACAATAAGATTGTAACCTTAAAATCAAGATAAACTCCAAAATTTCAGTGTACATTCTTAACCCAGCCCCACCAATTATTTTCACAAATCATGTAACCAACCTCATTCCCTGACTACCCCTTCAAATAATCATTGCTATAAAATTCACATTCTCATATCCATTGATTAATTTAAAATCCTACTATCTAATAATTAAATTCATGTGTGACACCACTTCAACATTACTGCAATATTTTATCCATCAATAACTTCCAAGAAACATAACTTTATATTCTCCCATCCCATTGTCTCCAATTAAACTATGGTGTCATTACTTTCAACTCTTTCCAACATATTGGATACAATTCCGCTAGTGAAAACATAATTATTACTAAATAAAATCAATCAAATAAATGCCCAATAAATATTTTAGGAAAGATTTGACTCCAAAAAGGCACTCTCCAAGGCGGAACCATGCACTATGGTACTAATTTAACATTTGGTATTATCCAACTATTCTATTTATTAGTTTAATCCACCAAAATTTGGTTTCAACACATGTCCAATGATCAATCAATTTATGCCAAGATTAGCATTTTTAGGCCATTTCAAAAACCCAATTTAATTCACCACAATCACATACTCTTGATGACCCTAACACCACATGAACTTAAGAAAAATCATTTGAACCACTATCCACTATAGGTTCCGCTAGTGACAATAAAATGTCTAGTCTTGCTTCAAAGCTATCCATTTACATTTAGGGTGTGTTTGGCCTAGCTCCAACTTCAATTCTTTGGCTCTGAAGACTGGCTTCTAGAAAAGCTAGCTCCAAGAGAAGTTGGAGCCTAGGATGTGGAGTGTTTGGCTTGAATTGGAGCTTGTAAGCTCTAGCTCCATTCATAGCTTGTGAATTGTTCATGTTGCCCTTACATTGGGGGGAAGAAAGAGCGATATACACTTATGCCCAGTAAATATTGTGGATATTTGCCTCCAGACCCAACAAAGGATTGTTGCTATGACTCCAGAAGTATGGAAAATGAACTTGACATAGATTTGAGTTTGACAATATGGTGCTTCCATTTTCATTAAAAGAATGATAGAGCACCATACAAGATTGAACGCTTGATACACACCTTCATATCAACTGGAAGACCACCAAACTAGAAGGTTTGAAAATTCAGAAAGATGAACTAAACTATCTTACTGGCATGACATAGTAGTTTTTAAAATGTACTTTAGATATACAAAGTAATCATGCATCAAGGTCATTCAGAACATGAAAGAAAGAAATAGCTACTCTCCTAATTGGATATTTGTTGTTCACGCATATTTGCACTCCCCTACCAAAATGTGATGCCTTGCACTGCTAGTCGAATCAAACACAAAGTAGCTCAAAAGGAATTTTGAAATGTGCACAACCAATGTTAGGGTATGCCAAGTTCAATCAATATTCCCTTTAAGCACTTCAGCCTTAAGCTTCTCCCATTTATTTTTCAATTGTTTTCTCAAGTAAACCAGCCTTGTTCTCTCTTCAAACTTCCCAGCCACTTTACCATAACCAACGTTATTGAGATGGGTACTAGGTCAATTTCCAGCTTGCGCTTGCTCCGTAAAGAGTTCACACACAATTCTAGTGTTGTCATTGTTCCACTCAGCCATCTGCTCATCATATGGATTAGCCATTTGATTCATCTAACCAAAATTCCATTCCCATTTGACATGAAGAACCCACACACATCTGACATTGTTTGCAATAAGGAAACAATAAGCACGCATGATCTGCCACCACACTACTAGTCCAGCATAACCTACACTCAATCAACAAGCATGATGGCTGCATAATGCTTACCCATGGTATTCTACTCACACATTGAACAAAAGGACATAATACTCAATCATAGACAACCTAGGTACATGTTCTACGATTTTGCACAAATTAGGCATCAACTCCACATGACCAAGAAGAGGGGATTCGGGACTAACCATGCTTTGGAGTTAGGAGAATAGGGGGCGGCAGACTAGGGGGAATAGGAGGCACCACAAGGCGTCATCGGGGGACTAGGGGCCGAGCGGTTGCCGATGTCGGGGGACCAGGGGTGCCAAAGAGGGGAGGGCCTACAAGCTGGTGTAAGGGATAGGAGGGCATGCAGGTCGAGGTCGAGGAGGAGGGTTGGCTAGGGGCATCGGGGCCATGCCTACATAGGGGTGCCGCTGTCGGTGTAACATCCCAGATTTTTATAAAAAAAAATAATAGTAAAAATAATTTAAAATAAAAAAAATAAGTGTTTTGGTTGCCTAAATTTTATTTTTGATTTGCCCTGATTTTTCTGCTTTTAAAAATGATAGATTTGAAAAGTAATTTAGGTAAAAACATAAAAATATTATTAAATAAATGATATTTTAATTTTCTAGAAAAATAATATTTCAAATTAATTATTTGGAAGCATTTGGTGTTTATCTGGATTTTCTGCATTTTTTTGGATTTTAAAAATCAATTTCAAAGCTAAAAAGTATTTTTATAAAAATTAAAAGACCAACTAAGTTGGAAATATTTTTTACTAAGTCTAAATCATCTCCAAAAATTTCTATGAATTTTTCTGGATTTTTTAGACTTTATTTCCTATTTTCTAAGTGTTTTTGAAAGTTCGTGAAAATCTAAATCTAATTTTAAACCCTCTCTCTTCTCGGGTTGACAAGTGTCACGCCCAGATCCAATCTTTCGCACCTGATTAAATATTGACCCTCCATCTTCACTTTACCCATTCCATCTCCATCTGATGGCCTGGATTCAATCTGCATTGCCTAATTTGATCCCATCTCTGGTCCATAAACCTAGTTCACCATTGACCTAGTTCGCAAAAGCCACCTATCAGCCAAATATAATCATTTTTCCTTTAAAAATAAATCAGCGAAAAAAATCAATTTCCTTGCTGACGTCGCCCTGGCATCGTAAGTCCCTTTTCCCAAAGAAAAATAATTTAATTCCTTGCTGACCTCATAATCTTTCTTTTTCAGTACAAAAATAATTCAGAAAATCTCCTTTTCCTTTTTCTTTAGTTTCAAACTTCCAAAAGCCCATTCTCCTTCATCCTAGCTCTGATTAAGCTCGTTCAAATTTCTAAATTCTTCAAAAATTCTAATCTATCTATTTCTATCCTCTTTTCAAATTTTTGGAGTCTGTTTGAATTTATTTAGATTAAATTAAAGCTTAGGAAATGATAAAGTTTTCAACTGTATTTTTGAGTTCGGTTGAGTCAAGAAGGAGTATGAAATATTTTGAAATACAATATAAAATCTGGTTTAGACTTAGGCTAATGGTTAAGTGGTGGGTGCAGGCATGCACTGTTGTTCGGAGACACAGTGTTGATTGTCGGGTATAGGGGGTATGCGGTTGAGCCTAAGTCAATTAAGGACCGGTCTGTGAGCTACTGTTGCAAAGCCCTATCGTACTACCACAAGACTAGTATAGGACAATCCTGGCTGAACAATTTGCAGGTCCTAACCTGAGTCATGTCATAGGTTGAAAATGAGCGTGGCGTAGGCCATGAGAAGTCTAACTCGGCTCAAGAGGGGGTCCCGATCTGGTGGATTCCTTACTGGGGTGAAATCTTAGTGTTGGCTTGGCCAGGTTGAAGGTTTTGCATTGTAAAGGCCTTGTCATGATCTCCTCGCCACACACCAAAGGAAGTGTGTTAATCCGGTGGCAATATGGGATGATCATGTCTCGTGGGTAAAGCTGTACAACCTCTGCAGAGTGTATAATCTATTCTTGATAGCCGTGCCCACGGTCATGGGCAAGTTGAGTAAAAGTTTTTCACAGATTAGACTTTGTTTTTCAAAATGGTTTATGAAAACCTTGTGGATGGATAGAATCCATGAGTGATTGGAAGCGTGTGGATGGATGGAATCCATACGAGATCTTTTGAAAAAGATGGCCGGGTGGGATGCCCGTGGTTAGTTTAGTGTTTGGTCGGAGCCTGCACTAACAATATTAATTTCATTTACAATTATTGTTTTTACTTACTATATTAAATTCAGCAATTTCAATCTATTTAATGTATTTCTTTAAATGTTGCTCAAACTAACCCTATATGCCTTTCTTTGTTGCCTTTATCATTATGATGCATTTCTCCGTGTGACTTGCGGAGTACAAGTTTATACTCACTTTGCTATCTCTACACAGAGGAAGACAACTTTGACTATGGTGAAGACTTGGATGAATAGACTGCGTCTTACTGTCGTTTGCTTGTGGGCGGCTCAATGGGCTTCTTCCGCTTCGATTTTTCTTCCGCTGCCTATATTTAATTTTGGCTTATGTGCCATTGATGTAAACTTTGGCCATTAGGCCCATATTAAGTTAAATAAAGTTTGCCATTGTGCTTGATATGTATCATTGTTATCACTGTATGCACTAGCTGATCCTGGACTAGTGCGATTAACATAGAGGGTTTCAGAGTTGTTGCTCTGGGATCCGATAGTCGGGGAGGAGGATGGGTAGGGATGCCGGCGCCGGGACAAGCCTAGGCGTCGATGTTGGCGTTAGGAAGGGTGATGCGTAGGGGCGCCGCCTCCTTTGAGAAAACATAGAGGTGTCGGTGAGGGTTTTAGGAGGGCCTACGTGGAATGAAGTGCTGGCTAGGGTTGCGCCCAGAAGGGGATTGACTAGTACAAAAACCGGTGGTAAACATTTTGTAATTATGTGATGAAAACTGAGGCTATTTATAGACACGAACAAGTAGGAGCCAGAGGAGCATCACAAGTGCCGCTTCGCATGCCACGACCAAAACAAGCTCCACTCCAGCATCGATTCCATGGAGCCAACTGTAGAGCCAGAACATTTGGCCCAAGCACTGGTTTCAAAACCAAAAAAGTGGCTTTTGAGCCCAGCCAAATGCCACCTTAATCAACTTCTCTACAAGGATAATGGCATGAAACCATTCCATCCTCTCATAGTCTTCATAGAACTTGGCACTCAAGGCCTTATGAAACCACATATTGGATCACTTCTTATTAGTTGTCACTTGAACCCCTAAAAGGCTTTGTAACACATTGCCCATGTGCCACAATTTTGATCGAAGATGATTTCTGCTACCAAAATAACATTCCTTGACCCGGTCACCACCAACAACTACAAGTAATCGCCGCTTGCCACGTGTAGGTGCACCACTAACTTGCCATGCGTCATCAAGTCTCTTCCATCTTGGTTCCACCGAATCATGACTCACTTGGCCTGTGTAAGCTAATGGCACCATCCCGCCATTCGAACTCGCCTTAAACATTTCCCGCCTTTCTCGTACCATGCTCGCTCTCACCGTCTCACTAGGCATCCTCGATCATTCTATGCCTCAACTCCTCCATGAGCCTAGCCCCGATCAACGCCATTGACCACAGTAGTCTCCAAGTGACCCTGGATATCCAAGACAAAGAAATCGTTTTCAAGCACAAGTTTTTCATAACTTGATCTATATTAGCCAAGACATGTATCATGCAATTTTAATCCAATGACCCAAGTCATCCTAACTCAATGCATGACTCAAATCCCAAAATCTTGTTTTTCTGGGAAGATCGGTAGTACCACTCTTAACACGTCAGTGCTACCGCCTCCCAAAGTGGTATTTCCGCACGTTGAAAGCCCCACCCGGACCTCTCTGGAAAAAATGTACCTCTATCCAACCTG
The DNA here is from genome assembly GCA_036346575.1 of Dendrocalamus sinicus. NCBI lineage: Eukaryota > Viridiplantae > Streptophyta > Magnoliopsida > Poales > Poaceae > Dendrocalamus > Dendrocalamus sinicus. Next base: position 120,268 of record JAYEVI010000407.1, on the reverse strand, counting down.
GTACTTCCGCCGAGCAGAACTACCACACTTATACTTGCAGTACTTCCGCCCAGCAGACATAAAAGAAGCAAGTTCTTACCTGAAATTAGAATTTGAAATAAAAGATTTGGGTAAAATCAAATACTCCTTAGGCCTACAACTCGAGCATGTCCCTGAATGAATATTAGTACATCAATCAGCCTACGCCTAGAAGGTGTTAGAAAGGTTCGGCTTTGAGAAGGCATACCCATCAAAAGTACCGATGATTGGGAGGTCTTTACAACAAGAAAAAGATCCATACCGACCTAGGAAGAGGGGGAAAAAGTCCTGAGACCGGAATTCTCAGACTTAAGTGCAGTAGGAGCACTTATGTATTTAGCGAACTGCACTAGACTAGACATTGCATTTGTTGTAAACTTATTAGCATGGCATAGTGCAGAACCTACCAAAAGATATTGGTAGGGAATAAATGATATCTTCCAATACCTCCAAGGAAGTAAGGACCTTGGGTTATTTTGCAGAAAGAATCAAGATTTGAATATGACTGGCTATGCAGATGTAGCGTACTTGTCGGACCCGCATACCGCAAGGTCACAAACAGGCTATGTATTCCTGTGTGGTTGAACTACAATTTCATGGAAATTGTCTAAGCAAAATCTTGTAATGACTTCGACGAGCCACTCAGAAATAATAGTACTGTACGAAGCCGCACGAGAATGTGCTTGGCTCCGATGAATGATTCACCACATCCAACAGTCATGTGGGATGAATATCATATAAACTTCTACAATTATCTATGAAGATAATGTAGTTTGTGTTGCACAAGTGCAGACGGGCCACGTGAAAGAGTTATTTTCACAAAGCATATCAACCTCAAGTTCTTCTATACTCATGAATTGCAAAAGATGGACGAAATTAAGGTACCGCATATTAAGTCATGTGAAAATCTTACAGATTTATTCACTAAGTCACTCTAAGCATATAGTTTTGAAAGATGCGTACGAGAAATTGGAATGATGAGACTTAGAGAAGTGCAGAATTCAGATGGAGATTTTCTCAAGCTCGTTATTAAAACTTGATCATGAAGATCGAGTACCCAAAGAATAAATTCTGAAGATTAAATGAAATTGGGTGGATTGTATTTTTTCCATTGACCAGTTTTCCTAAAGTTTCTCGGCTAAGGTTTTTACTGAGGCAATTCGTGCAACACAGCATAACATATATAATATACTCTTTCTTCAAAATTTTCCCACTGAGTTTTTATGGAGTTTTGATAAGGCATGAACGTGTCGAATGAGTGCCCAAGGAGGTCTTGGCCCATGGTGGGCACCTCACTACTAGGCTATAAATAGAGAGCCCCATTAGTTGTTTTGTACACGTATGAGAAAAGAAATCAATAAAGAAAGATCAGGAGTTTTCTCTATCTCTGAGTTTTAATCTACTATTTCTGTCTTCTATGATTGATTTATTTTTATCACCAGCCACAGTTGAGAGGTTTCTCAACAGTGAACAACTCAAGCTTCCGGTTTCTCCCAAATGGGAAGCCCCTTTGGGACGGACGCCCACTCGTGTGACGCGACAGACCGCAGGTCGGTTCAGCCGAGAGCGGCCAAATGGGCGGGTTTAACCGGCCGCACCACGCCCGCGCATCAGACCCGCCCGCTTAGGCACGGCACGAAAATTAGCGGCGCCGCACGACGACGACGCCGCGCTGCGCCGAGGTGCGGCGGCGGGGCGACGGCGACGCCCGCTTAGAAGTCGGGCGCGTGCCGCACGCCCGGCGCACGACAGCACACACGCGCGCCCGGCACGCCCGCCCGCCCGCGGCTAATTCAAAAACTAGCGTTTTGTGACCGCTGGGGTAAAAATCCAAAATAGCAAAAATGGGAAAAATCTGAAATTTTTCTATAAATAGGGGCATCCGGCCTCCATTCTCCACACCTCAAACCTCACTCTTCTCTCTCGGTTTAGCTCTGAAAATTCGAAAGTGTTTGCAAATTTGGTGAAAATTCGCAAAATTCAAAATTCAAAAATCTTCAAAGATTTTTGTGAGAGCTGCAAAAGAGGTAATAATGCTGTCTTATACTCTTATTTGGTATTATTTATTGGTTTAATTTTTTGCTAATCGTTCTTTATTATTTCAATTTGCAATCAATTTAATGGAGAACTACGATTTTCAACTATCCGAATTCGGCCCCTCGGCGGAGGATATGCAATCGTTTCAACAAGCATATCCATCCGCGGAAGGTCCACATGTACAAACTGGAGATGCCGAAGAACCGACGGCCCCGGTGGTGCAGGGTCCAATCGATCCATCTTCTGCTGGCTCAACAAGTGCATCCACGACCCAAAGCACGGGTGCAAAAGAACAAGAGCTAGTACATCAACAGTTTGGAATGATTTCGACAAGAAGATCAAGACCGACAATGATGGAACCGAAGTGAGGTATGTCGCTTGTAAAATTTGTGGTAATGAATTGAGTGCAAAATCTTCGTGGGACGGTCATCTACAACGACATGCCGCAAGCTACAAGAAAAGGCAAGGAATACAAATGCGCTGCATACACTGTAATATAACCCCGACGGCTCTGTGACGTGCGTGGGAGTACAACCTGCAGGTAGCTCGGGAATCTCTTTGTAGATTAATTGCTTCTCAAGATTTACCTTTAAATTTTGGTGAATCTGATGCTTTCCAAAAATATATTAGGACTGCTCATAACCCTCGATTTAGTATTGTATCTAGGCAAACAACAACTAGAGATTTAATTAAGTATTATAACAATTGTCGTGAGAAATTGAAAGAAATGTTTCATACATGTACATTCTCTATTGCTTTGACATCCGACATATGGAGTGGTAGGGCTAGAGAGGATTCTATTAGTGTTGTTGCTCATTATGTTAATGATGACTGGATAATGGAAAAAAGAATTATAGGATTTAAATTAATTAATATTTCACATAATGCTGAAAATATTGCAGAAAACATTATTAAAGTTGTAGAAGATTTTGGTCTCACAGATAAGATTTTTTCCATAACTTTAGATAATGCAGCTGCAAACACTAAAGCTATGGAAATTCTTACTCCTTTGTTTGATAGTTATGCACAGTCTTTCTTATTGCATCAACGTTGCGCTTGTCATATTATTAATCTTATTGTTAAATCCGGTTTAAAAAGATTAGATGCTTGTATTAATTCTTTTAGAGATGCAATTTCATTTATTAATTGTTCTAACCAACGAATAGCCGTGATATAAAAGTTTTTGCGTAGCAATGAATGCTCGTCCTAGAAAATTTGGTTTAGACATGCCCATTAGATGGAACTCTACTTATCTTATGCTTAAACATATATTGCCACATAAGAGCACTTTATCTGCTTTCCTTCACACCCAAAGTCATCAATCTCGTAGCTCCTCAAGTAGAACCCAAGTTAGAGACCTGAACTTCTGAGGACGATTGGGATGTTGGTGAAAAAATATTTTCCTTTCTAGAAATTTTTCATAAAGCTATAGTTTGTCTTTCTGGAGTATACTACCCTATATCTCCCATGATTGTTTATAATATTGTTGAAATTGCCACTCACCTAAAGGCTTTTGAAAATGACCCTATACTATGGGATGTCAGAGGTGCCATGAAATCTAAGTTTTTAAAATATTGGAGCGAAATTCCTATATTTATATGCATTTGCTTTTATTTTGGATCCTAGGGCCAAACTCCAAGGATTTATAAATGTTTTACAATTTTTAAGTGAGGCTACCGGTTTAGACTATTGTTCATACTATACACAAGTTAAGGATAAATTATATGAGGTATATAATAAATATGAAAATAAATTTGGATCATATGCTTACAAAGACCCCTGTAGTCCCTAGCACCTCTAGGGGCTATGCAATGGGGCAAGATTTTTGGTTCTTCGTCTAGTTCTCGTGCAGTGCACACACGCAGTTAGGAGGAGGAAGGCGACAAAGCACTGAGACCTATCAAGCTATCTCAACAGTGATAGCGTCGACTTCGAGCAAGAGTTGAACATCCTCTCATGGTGGCAAACCTAGAAGGTATCATATCCAGTGCTATCCATATTAGCGCGGATGTGTTGGATCGCTCTGTCTCTACAGTCTCCTGAGTCGCATTCATCTTTCCGAAGAATAATCGAGGAGCGACGAACAAGTCTCTCCAACGAGATGGTCGAAGTACTTATGACCGTCAAAGACGGGAACAGTGAATCAAGACTCCAATATCTGCAGATAATAAATATTTAGAAGAATCTTTTGAGAATTTGTATTTAGATAGCAATGAATAGGATTTTCAATATTTTCTTTCACATGTGGTCAATAATGAGCTTTATAGGTTGTACTCTTTTTTCTTTACCAAGGTTTTCTCAAATTGAGTTTTTACTTGGTAAAGTTTTTAATGAGGCAGCCATCCCATGTAATTTAATAAATTAATAAAGCTCATTATATCATTGCAAATATTTATTTTTATGATTAACAATGTCTACAATTTTCTATATTTTTTTCTTAATTTTGTATAATTTTTCTTATTTTTTTGGCTAAACGGGCTAGCCGGCAGACGCCCGCTTAGCCTTAACTGCGTTTCGCGGCAAGACGCACGGCCTCGGGCTGTGCCTGGGCTCCCACCGCGGCCCACGGGCCGGCACGGCACGGCCCGTTTAATACACGGGCCTTAATGGGCCGTGCCGAGCCCGGGCCCGTGCCGTGCCGGCCCGGCACGGCCCATTGGCCAGCACTATCAGCCGGTCCGTCCGTTGGATCGGACCCCATCCAACTCCAAAGTACCCGTGCCCTCCATTTCTATTTCCAAGCCACACTCGACAAGACCGACGAGGCCGATCCCCCGATCGCCGCCACCCCTCGCCGTCGCCGGAAGGAGAGCCGGAACCCTAGCCCGCCCCTCTTGCCCCCACCGCTCCTCGCCGCCACGATGGGGAGCGTGGACCTGGTGCTGAAGCCCGCGTGCGAGGGCTGCGGCTCGCCCTCGGACCTCTACGGCACGGGGTGCAAGCACACCACGCTCTGCAGCTCCTGCGGCAAGTCCATGGCGCTCTCTCGCGCCCGGTGCCTCGTATGCTCCGCCCCCATCACCAACCTCATCCGGGTATGGATCCGTCCGTTTCCTCGCGCGCGTGTGGGTGACCGGCGTTTGTGCGCTCGCCATCTAGGGTTTCGGCTGCATCGGTAGCTGGGTGTGGGTTGTTGCGGTCTGTGTCCGTAGGTCGAGAGTTGGGGAATTACGATGCTTGATGGTGCGATTTAGGGCTTCGATGCCCCCATGATCTGAATGCTCTTGTTCAGTATGCGACGGACCCAAATTAATGGAGCGGGGTTGGTGGGGACTAGGGATGGAGTTTTTACTGGCTTATTGCTGTGTCTGAGACCTTGATGGGATCAGAAATGTCCACGTTGAGTTTGTTTATTTGAGATGCTCGATGATTCAATTAACTCTTTGGTGGGTACGATGGCACAAAAATCGTTTAACAATTCAAATTAGTTAGGAGTAATAAGATGATCAGATGAAGAGGGAGAGAAATTTGTCAGCGTCTAGTTGTTGTTCATGTTTCCTGGACGGTGAGGTGACTAGCAATAACCACATTATGTGTTAAGAATGGTTGTTTTTACTAGATGTTGGGTGCTGCTTAAGTTATGTATTAGAAGAGCAATCACTTGTGTGACTTAACCAATATAACTTGGAGTTTGATGATTTTATCACTCAAATAAATATGACCTTCTTGAGAATACTTTTACTTCCTCTGATTTTATACTAGTTTGAATCTATATGTACTTTATTAGTTACATTTCTATGTTGTTTATGCCAAAGTCCTTTAGAGATAAATTGGACTGGAAACTAGCTGTGAGCATGTGTTTTAGTGTGCCAGAGAAAAAAGTGCACTAGCCACTAGGGAAACTATGTGAATGCTAAGTGCTAACATGGAAGTCGATTGCTAACATTTCTTGAAGTGAGTTATAGTAAGTTGTAGTGGGATTCCCTAGTTTCACCGATATGGTCATGCAACCCTTTTACGTTGTGATAGGGAAATGAGACATGTTTTCAACTTTTATCGGAATTGTTGTGGATGGTATAACCATCCATAGAGTTTTAGTTTGCATACTGGTTATGCAGAATTCAGAATGTTAAATTATTTACACAAATATTGCATTTTCTGTTCATGTAAATTACAAGCTAGGTTATATAATAAACATATCAGAGAGTTGAAGATAGTAGTTGCCTTATGGAAACAATATATCGAATTGTTAGTTCTGTTATAGTGGAAAAAATCACTTTGACATCACACCAACAATCCAACATACGTGCTGATAAATTGATGAGACTAACATGACATTGTTTTTTGTCAGCAAGTTTTGGGGCATGTTGTCAGCCTCATTATGTGTCATATATAGACATGCTACTGATTGACATCGTCACTGCAAGTAGGGGTGGGCATTTTTTCACCAAACCAATTAAACTGAACCTAACCGAAATAACCAAAACTCTCGGTTTATTGGGTTTTCAGTATATGTTTTGGTATGAAATTTATGCTATTCGGTGATTGGTAATTGTCTCGGTTTTCAGTTGTCAGAAACTGAATAGGCAAAAAAACCCGATTTATTCATTAGCGCATGTCTCTAGTGTCAGTCTCCACTCAAAGCCCAAAACACATCCTCTAGTCCACCTGACTTCCCAATCCCCATCCCGATTTCCCTAATCCATACTATGACCTGGCAAAGGTGACTGCCTCTATGAGGCGATGGTGTCAAGGGGGTGAGCGGTGAGCCGGAAGGGGTGGGCGATGGGAAACAGTCAACAGTGGCTACCCAAGTGCGGTGGCGTGCTCGGTGGGTGACTTGCGACTTGGTGGTGGTGGGGACAGTGTCGTGGGCGAGTGGAGTGCACGGCAGAGCAGTGGTGTGGGGTCCAGAATGGTGGTGGCTGCAGCAAAGATTCGTTAGCCTCATTGAACTTAGGTTGGTTCAGTAGTGCATCTGGTTCTTGTCAGTTGTCGGTGGCTCGGTGCAGTTACTTGGGGTTTTCATCCAATTCCGGTGGTTTTCATCTAATTCCGAATTTCCGATTTGCAATCTTGTTCTTGTTCGTGACCTAGCGAGTAGCAATGTTGGTTGAGCAATCTTGTATTGGTACTGTGCTAGCCTGCTAATATGGTATCAATCGAAATACTGAAATACCGAACCGATATAATTCGGCTTATTAGGTTGTTTTTTTTATTTTGCTTTGGTAAATTTGGCTCACTTATGAAAAACCAAAATAATTTTAACAAATAAACTGAACCGAGTAAACTGAATGCCCACCCCTAACTGCAAGATAGATTACAATTCATGCTAGTTTCACAATTTGTTGCAGGCTCATCATGTTGAATGTATTGTTAATGCTATGGTTGATCCCTTGCAAATTATTAAGCTAGGTTGTTTTTTTTGTGTGCACAATGAATCACGTGGTTTGTCAGTTCTGGGCATTGTGTGGGTTCACTATTTGATTCATCTGTTCACACTATGATGTCCTCAGCGTGAATCTTTCTCTTGCAGGAATACAATGTACGGGCAAATGCTACCACGGATAAGACCTTCTCTATTGGAAGATTTGTCACTGGTTTACCTCCTTTCTCAAAGAAGAGTGCTGAGAACAAATGGTCTCTTCATAAGGAGGGCTTACAAGGACGGCAGCTTACTGAAAATATGCGGGTAAGTATTCACAGATCATCATTGTTCAATGCAACATTTTTTCAGTACAAAAGAGAATGTGAATTTGAGAATTCCTGCATGTCCTGGTGAAGTATTCTAATTATCAGATGTACCAATGTAACAATACATTCTCCATGTGCCAATGACTTGATATGAAAAAGAGGTGATGAAGCCATACACTTATCATCTTGGAAAAAGGTGCAGTCTTGGTCGAACTTTTGATCTAGTCCCCATTTTGGTCCTCCAATTAAAGGAAATCTAAATTTTGGTGTCATTGACACATTGGGCCAGGGCCGACATGCCGCCGACACAAGATGCCCAAAATAGAACCTGGACTAATTGTCGAGGGACAAAAAAAGATCTTTGAAAAGTTTTGGTCGAAAGTTCATAAGGATCAAAGTTAGAAAATCTTAGGTGTTGGTCGAAAGTTCATAAGGATCAAAGTTAGAAAATCAAATTAGGTGTTCTCCCTTTCATTTCATTGCTTTCTTGTGATATTCATAGTTTCTTTGTCAAATTTTGTGAAAGTTTACTGGGGACATCTAGGACAAACTGATATCTAGGTGCTGTCAGGCAAATTTCTAATGTGGGCCATTGAATGACATTTGGATGGACCAGATATAAGTGTACTTGAGGACCACATAAATGAGCATTTTGCAAATTGCAGATTGAAAAATCATACACAAGGGATCCTACCACTTAAAGTCTATCTGTCTATGTAAATCCAATGCATCCAAATCTTGTCCACTGGTTCACATGTAAGTTTGCATGATAGCACCTAGCTATTGGTTTACACTAGATGCTCCCCCTAGTTTATTTTATTTTGCTTTAGTCAAATGTCACCGTTTTCTGCACCATGTTCTGGATAAAATTTACTGTACAGTGCCTTGTTTTGAGCCTTAGCAATTCTGAAAGTTGGTGCAAAGAATGTGTGGTTTGTTCTGTTAACTAATTGCATGTATATTTGGAAATGACAGGAGAAATACAACAGGAAACCATGGACTTTGGAAGATGAAACTGGCCAATATCAGTATCAAGGTCAAATGGAGGGATCACAGTCATCAACAGCTACATACTATTTGTTAATGTTGCATGGCAGGGAATTTCATGCGTTTCCCGCTGGTTCCTGGTAACACACTTGTTGCACCTTTTGTTTTGCTTGCTATTGTGTTAACTAGAGCATCCACATACCGCTGGTTGCTAAAAAAGAGTCATTTTTGACTTTTCAAAGTCCCATGGATGCAACTTTGACTATTGGATTTTGTTGTCATATACTTGAAAAAAATCCACAAAACATACAATGTTATGAAAGTATTTTCTATATAACATTTAGTCAAATCATTTTCATATGTCTAAACAAGTTATTATTGGTCAAAAGTTAAAATGATTTTATCATACGCATTATATGACAACACTTCTTGTGACTTGAATGCACAACGTTAGCAGCAGGAGTCAAGTTTCACAAAGGTTTTCAGTATTACAGAAATTTCAATGAAAGGATTAGCAATGGTTATAGTGGTAATTATTTTATGTTTGAGAGTTAATGCTAGATATAATTATGCCTTGCTGAATTAATGTTCTGTTTGTTCCTTGGCTCGATCCTTATTTCAGGTATAACTTCAGTAAAATTGCTCAGTACAAACAACTGACGCTGGAAGAGGCTGAAGAGAAGATGAATAAGAGAAAGACCAGTGCAACTGGTTATGAACGTTGGATGATGAAAGCAGCTACGAATGGGCCAGCTGCCTTTGGTTCAGACGTGAAGAAAGTTGAGGCTACAAATGGTGGAGAAAAAGAAAGCGCTCGTCCCAAGAAAGGGAAAAATAATGAGGAGGGTAGTAATTCTGATAAAGGTGAGGAGGATGAAGAAGAGGAAGCCTCACGCAAAAACAGGCTTGGGCTCACTAAAAATGGTATGGATGACGACGGGGAAGGTGGAAAAGATCTAGACTTTGATTTGGATGATGAAATTGAGAAAGGTCTGCTTCTCAACTTTGCTCGTACTAGAATTATTGAGAATACTTCTGCAGCTGACCTACACATCTTTATTTCATACTCTATTGCTGCATAATATCTTGAAATATTTACCCTTATTTTGCTGTACATGCAAGTTCTGTTTGATATTCTTTCTTTTGTCCGCGTGCTATAATTGTTATTCGCTTATTATGTAATGTCTTGTCTCAGGTGATTGAAGGCCTAATATCTTTCAAATTAGCAATGCATTTTGAACTGTCAATCAGATTACTTGAGAGATACTTATGTATTAGAGTTTAGGATACTGAGAATATATATTTTTATGATTTTTTTGCGAGAACAATATATTTTTGTAAACTATGAGGCATATGCTTGTGGTAGTTATGAGTGGCTGTTATCTTCTTTACACAGTACATACCATATTTTCATTAGATGACCTTCAACAAGGATGCCACATTTTGCTTTTGTTCAGATGTGCTAATAGCCTGCTATGTCGTAGCAACTATGCCTAACATCAGACCATCATATCGAGATTCATTTGCTCTATTGCAGCATAGCTATCAAAATGTTTGCATTGCACAGGAGATATTAATATTGCCTATATATCATGAGCAAATTTGTAAGCCCCAGATTGCTATCTTTGAGGGGAATTGCCTTTATCAGGTGATGACTGGGAGCATGAAGAAACATTCACTGACGACGATGAGGCTGTGGATATCAACCCAGAGGAACGGGCCGATTTAGCTCCTGAGATTCCTGCTCCACCTGAAATTAAGCAGGTAGATAGTAACTAGTATTTTATAGAAATATTTATAGGTTTAAACTAGTAACTATTATTTTATAGAAATATTTATGTGTTTAAACTTGTATCTATTATCATAATCTTTTGTCACATAAACACCCTCAATCAGTACTAAAAATTGATATGATGAATTTCAAATTAAATGGGAATGTGTATGAGATGGTTCACAAAAGGCAACAAATGTAACTAGCATATTCCTCTTTTAGTATGTTTATAAATGTGTTATTAGTATTTGCTATATTCGCAAATGTACCATTCTCTTGTTAGGCTCTGTTTGCACGCTTCTATAAATGCAAGTTATGAGCATTTGTAAATAAATATCTATATGGGGAAGATATTTTCCATACGCACTTTTATCCAAGTTTCTTCCCACTGTTAGCATGCATCCTGATAATGCATGCAAGGTGTGTGGCTTCATGACATGAAGTGATAAGTGGGATGCTTTCTTACCATTAAATAGTTGGATTCAGTTGTGGAAAGTTTCTGTGCTTTTTGAATTAAAAAAGATTTGAGTATCATCTCTAGCAAATGCGCTGCTAGAGCCACAAGAACAGGTATATAAGAATGTTCTTATGTGAAGCTTATTTGAAACAAATATGCTGCTCAAGTGCTCATTTTCCCCCTCCCCCTTTTGGGTTATTGCTTGGTACTTGCACCTTTTCTTGGGTGATAAATCATGGATCAGTAGCAAAATGTCAATATCCATTATGATATTTCCAGGATGATGAAGAGAATGAAGAAGAAGGTGGTCTGAGCAAGTCTGGCAAGGAATTAAAAAAGCTGCTTGGGCGTGCTGCTGGGCTAAATGAGTCAGATGCCGATGAGGATGATGAAGACGACGATGTAATGATTTATTCTCTTGGAATTTCAATATTTTATTTTTGCCACGCGTTAGGAGTGTATAGTTTGCAGGAAAGCATGCTTTTTTTTGGGATAAGGAGTTTATTATGTTTGTCTTTTCTACATCCAACAGGAAGACGAGTCATCTCCAGTGCTTGCTCCAAAACAGAAAGATCAACCCAAAGATGAACCTGTAGATAACAGCCCAGCTAAACAAACACCTTCTTCAGGACATGCTCGTAGCACACCTCCTACATCCAAATCCAAGCAAAAGAGGAAATCGGGCCTTGATGATGCGAAAGCATCTGGTGGTGCAGCTTCAAAGAAAGCAAAGGTGGAATCTGTAAGTCATCTGTTCACTTGAAATATGTGAAAAGATGAACCTTAACATTCTTACAAGTACGTTCTTCTTTTGATTGATTAACTAGCTGAAATTTTTTGTTGTTTTATAGGATACCAAAGCTACAGGCGTCAAAGAAGAGGCACCATCTTCCTCAAAACCCACATCGAAGGCCTCCACTTCATCAAAAAGTGGCACGAACGTATCTCCTGTCACAGAGGATGAAATCAGGAGTGTTCTTCTGGCAGTGGCTCCAGTCACTACTCAAGATTTAGTATCCAGATTTAAGTCTAGACTACGAGGTCCAGAGGTAGGCTTCTTCAGCTTCACATTAGTAATTTGTAAGTCTTGTTTTTGTCATAAATGAATAATAGTTTTTTTTTCAAGGATTTAGTTTGAAGCTAACTTGGTTTCTTGAACCTCATCGGTGATGGGGTTTTTGGGATAGTTCTATTGGAAAGTATGCTTGTTACTTCGATATTTGCCATGCTGACCTCCTAAAATCATGTGATTTCAGCATATAAATCTCAAAATAGGGTCGCATCTTTTACTTATGTAGGATGTTATTCCATTTCTACGATCTACTAAAACTGTGAAATATGAATCTCTTTCTAGCAGCTGTGTGACTTTCCTTCAGCTCAATGCGTATTTTGATGTTAGTTCGTCTTGTATTGCAGGACAAGAATGCCTTTGCTGAAATTCTGAAGAAAATTTCGAAGATACAGAAGACTAATGGCCACAACTATGTCGTCCTTAGAGAGGACAAGAAGTGAAGAGGCAAACATTGGTGGTGCTTCCCTTCAGTGCAACCTAGTTAGAGAGGACAAGAAGTGAAGAGGCAAACATTGGTGGTGCTTCCCTTCAGTGCAACCTTTTCTTGCCGTCTCTTTTGGAGATGAGATGTTTGTAGCATATATCTGACGAATTTAGTCTTCTGTCCTCTTGTATGTAGCATTTTCACTACGGCCACGGATCTCTGATCGTTGCGGTGCTTTTATACATCCTACTGGAAATCAAAATCCTAGAGTAATATTGCGATTCTCTGCAAGAGTTCTTTTATGTTAGATCATAATGGAACATATTTGCCGTTTACCTTCAGTGTAAGAAGGCGAATTCTAGACTAGTGTGTGTGGTCTTTGGTCTTTTCCTGCATCGTAGCAAACTGTGTGCGGATGTGCAACGAAATACTCGCTTCAGGACAAACCATGGCTACTGCTGGGCCGAAGCTCAGCGCATGCCTGGTCCCAAGGCTGAAATTCGGTCTACGCCCAAAACAAGGAAGCCTAGGTTAAGTCTAATAAGCCGAAAGAGAGGCGTGGGCAGACAAGATCCCAGACGAATGAGCCGAGTGCAAAAACGGCTGCAATCGCAGGCCTTGAGACTTGTATTGCCTCACATTCTATAGGGTACTGAGAGGGATCGGAGCCACGAGTACCAACATCGGCCGAGATCTTTGAACGTCAATATATACCTTTCTTTGATCAATAGGTTGGATTCAAATCAGTGAGATGTGAAAAAACCTTATAGAAATCCAGAGATCTAGCTAGTGGCGTGGAAGACGGGGGTCGGGGTCAGCAATGCTGGAGGTGGAGAAGGGGAAGCTAAGAAGGCGCACGGGTGTGTTGAAAAACCTAAGTGTTCGGCGTAGTACTGAGTTAGGTTTTTGCACTACTATATATAGGAGAATATTATAACAGACGGTTCTTCATAATTATTGTTAATGATAAGTCAACACAAACAACAATAACAACAATTTTTTTTGTCCCAAACAAGTTGGGGTAGGCTAGGAATGAAACCTCCTTAAGCTTAAAAAGATGAGAGCCTTGAAATGAAATCTACAATTCTAAAACCCTAAGCCGTACATTCTGCCATCTAAGTCGAGAGCCTAAAACAATGCCCCTAAACTTTCTTATGGTTTTGTTACATGGATCGCTGACTTCCAAGAGGTCCTATCCAAACTAATTCTTTAGATACATTCCGATCCCTCAAGTCTTTTTAACTGCTTTCTGCTATGTAAGTCTTGGTCAACCTCTGCCTCTTCTTATATTTTCAATACGTCTTAAAATTCCATTATGTACTAGTGCTTTAGGATCTTAAAATTCCATTATGTACTAGTGCTTCAGGAAGCCTCCGTTGGAGATACCCAAACCATCTCAAGCGATGTTGAACAAGCATCTATTCAATTGGTGCTACACCCACCTTATCATGTATATCATCATTGAGGATATGATCCCACTTTGGGTGACCATAAATCCACCACATCATCCTCATCTCCGCTATACTCACCTTCTATGTATGTTGTCTTTCAGTCACCCAACATTCTGCTCCATATAGCATTGCGAGTCTGATCGCTGTCATATAGAGCTTACCCATTACTTTTTGAGGGACTTTTTTACCACACTGGACATGAGATGCTTGGCATCATTTCACCCACCCCGCTCTTATCTTATGGCTCACGTCTTCATCAATCTCACCGTCCCACTATAGCCTAACCTAACATATACCCTAGCACCACTAAAATCACACCTTATATAGTCAGTTTTAATCCTACTAAATCTAAAGCCCTTCAATTCTAAGGTCTTCATCCACAACTCCAGATTTCTATCACGCATGTCCTACTCTCATCAACTAGCACCACATCGTCAGCGAAAAGCATACATCAAGAGATATCTCCTTGTATGTCCCGTGTGACCTCATCCATCACTAGTGCAAAAATGTATGGGCTCAACGCTGACCTTTGGTGTAGTCCTATCTTAATAGGAAAGATATTTTTTAAAAAATAATCATCTGTAGTATGCATGTATAACAGATGGCTAGTACAAAAAACTATATGTGATGTGTACGTATCACAGACGACTAGTACAACACACCGCTTGTGATATGTATGTATCACAGACTACACATCATAGACAGCTAACACAAAAAACCATTTGTGATATGTACGCATCGCAGATGCCTAACACAAAAATCGTCTGTGATAGTTTTTGGTATAGCTAGCGATTTACAACTCAAACTAAATTACAACTTAAAGTGATTTAATTACATCTCAAAGTGACTTAATTACAACTCAAAGTGATTTAATTACATCGCAAAGTGATTTAATTACAACTCAAAGTGATTTACAACTCAAAATTCTGCTTGGCTATTTCCTTTGAAGAAATAGCACTTCATGATGATTGATGCGTATATAGCTAGCTTCCTCACTACGTTTTTGCTTGGGCCTGATGCCGTCTCCGAATGGAGGCAACTTGTCAAATTGATTATACTATTCCTCATCTATGACATTCTCAACTTCGACAATCTTTCTTTTTCCATAAAGAACTATGTGTGGTTCTTATTTGCCAAAACACTTGAACAACTTGCTTAGTGAGTATGAATGATTCGTCTTTGTATCTGGCATGTTCGAGGTCCACAGTAGTAACGCCATACTTTTCAACCTTCACACCTTGATGCTGCCTTCTGGCAGAGATCGATTCCGTACATTGGACTTCAGAATTCCCATGTACCTCTGGAACGGGTACATATGATGTTGGAACACATGTCCGCATATTTTTATCTCTTTCACAAAGTGAACAATAAAATGGACAATGATATAAAAATAACAGAGGAAAATACATCTCAAGAT